>ML417259.1:27237-87212 GCA_005239525.1 Nicotiana knightiana | reverse complement strand
GAATCAGGACAAAAGCAGCAGGTACACATCGTAGACACAACCAATGGGGGCTTATGCACATCTTGCATTAGTCAACCACTTGGTAATCACTGGAATGCAGAATGTCATCACCCTCCTTATCCAGAAAATATGAATTATGTGTCGAATTATAGAAGCCAGAGACAAGGGGGCAGAACTGGGGTCAGCACATTCAACCATATAGACCACCCCCATCAACAACAGAACAATGGAAATATGGTTGTCAGGGGACAACAAGGTAATGCAACACCGTATCAAAGGCCACAAGGTTATAACCATAAGAATCAACAACAAGCATACTACCCTCCTCAGCATCAACAGGGGGGAAAGCAAGAAGATGGGTTTTCCAGGTTAGAAGCTATGATGCAGCAGGTTATTGGGTCAAATGCCAAAATCAGTGAGAGAGTAGATGTACATGATGCAGCTATTAAAAATATTGAAGTACAGTTGGGCCAGATATCTATGGCAGTGAACAATCGTCCTCCTGGAACTTTACCTGCAGATACTCAGGTAAATCCTATGGACCAGGGCCCAAGGCAGCTGATGGCAATGACTCTCCGTAATGGCAGAGACTTAAACATGGAACTAGAGAGAGCTCGTGAAAGCAGACAGGCCCAGACACTGGTACCTATGCCGATTGAACTTGATGATTCAACAAACTTGACCAAGGTAACAGTGCAACCTACTGAAGGAGAACCAAGTGCACAGAGTGAGACTGATAAAGAAGTGGAGATATCCCAGAAGCCGGTAGTTGAGGTGGTGGCTGAGAAAGAAAAGTCCCAAATCACTGGGAAAAAGAGACCGCCAACTTCATTCCCTCAGAGGCTAGCCAAATACCAAAAGGATGAACAGTATAAAAAGTTCTTGGACATGCTAAAACAAATACAGGTAAATATCCAATTGATTGATGCGTTGAAGGAAATGTCTGGTTATGATAAAATGATGAAGGACTTGATGTCAAGAAAAGTTGACTTCCAAGATCTGGCTACTGTCACCCTTACTCAGACTTGTAGTGCGATGGTGACGTGCCCTATTGCTGCAAAGTTGTCTGACCCAGGGAGTTTTACAGTTCCTTGTACCATTGGAAACTTAGCTTTCACCAAAGCTCTATGTGACTTGGGTCCATCATTAATCTGATGCCGCTGGCCATATATAAAAGACTGGGGATTGGTAGAGCCATGCCCACCTCCATGCTGCTACAACATGCTGATAGGACGGTGAAGAGACCATCAGATACTCTGGATGATGTATTGGTGCAAGTGGGGAAGTTTGTATTTCCTGCTGATTTTGTGATATTAGACTGCAAAGTGGATGAGGAAATTCCCATAATCTTGGGAAGGCCATTTTTGGCCACAGGCAAAGCTCTTATCGATTCTGAGACTGGTGAACTTAAGATGAGGCTCAATGATGAAGAAATCACTTTCAACGTGCATAAGTCTATGAGGCGACCTAGTGAGTTCGCCAACTGCTCTCTTATTGATGTTGTGAATGTGATCTCAGAAAAAGATGATGCATCCCTGACTGTTGGGGACTCTTTGGATGAATGTTTGATGAGTCTAGATGATATGAACGGTGAAGAACTGGCAGATTGGGTGTTAGCACTTGAGGAAAAAGGGGTATGGCCAAAGGCTATTGAGTTTGAGTCGCTATACGTAGAGGAAAGAGAGAAACCACCGGCCAAGCCATCTATTGAAGAACCACCCAGGTTGGAACTGAAATCGGAGGATGTCGATGTGGTAGAAAAGATACTAGAGTTAACCAAGGACATCGATGATACATACTTTGTTGAATCTAGTGTCATTATTGTTGAGGATGTTGGTACACACTCCAACCATTTTTTCACATTGTGTTGGGATGATAATATGCAAATAGAGTTATCCGAACCACCTGATGAGTTGAGGGATAAAGAACAAGAGCCTACATTCTAGAATTCTTCCTGCTAGAAAGTAGGGAGTACACATTTCGTCGAAAGGCCAAGAAGCGCAGATTACTATATTGTTTTATTGGTCCAGGCAGATTTGTTCCACCATCACAGGAGCATGATCATAGAGCAGATTCAAAACTTGGGATCCAATTTATAAGTTCAAAGTGGAGGCATAAAGTGATTAAAGCATTTGCTCGAAGGAGCATGGAAAGTAAAAATTAATGGAAAGGATGTCGACGCTACGTGAGCAGGGAGGTCCTTGCACCTTACTTTTATTTCTTGTTTTGTCTATATGTGATGCACTGAGGACACTACATGATTTAAGTGTGGGGTGTTGTACATATTTGTTGTGATGTGTTGTGTTTAGTGTTCTTTCTTGTTAGTAGTTTTAGCTTTTCTTGTTGGTAAGTTTTTTNGTGTAGGTAGTTTTTAATTTTTAGGAGTAGGAATCACATGGTTGAGGGTTTAATAGTAGCAATATCTCGAAAATGTGCTAATGACTTGAGAATAGTCAGTACTTTGGTTGTGACGCTTAGGCTCAATTTTTTTTGAATCCAGGATAAATACCTTAAAATCAGGAATTTTTAAGATTTGCTTAACTGCTTTGACTGGAGTGTCGTGATAAATCCAATCCTGAGTGAGTTATGTTCCAAGTGTGTGTGAGGTTTGTATGCTATTCGGTGCATTGCATTTGATGTCTAGAACTTGCCCCGTGTGTGGGCAAAGTGAAATAGAAGTTTTGTTCAGTCTTGGAAGTGATATAGGTATTTTTTGTTGAGCCAGCTATCTATATTTTACCTACCTAATTGTTATGTATCGTAGTTAACCCCGTTGAGCCTATAATCCTGTTTCTTTGGCAACCACATTACAAGCCATACCCCTTTGTTTGAATCGATCATATATTTGAACCTTGTCACCTCTCGTAAGCACTGAAAAAGTGATGAAATATGGAAAAGTTAAAGTGTGGGGTGGTAGGTTGGTTTTTGAGGGGAATAATTGAAATAAGGAGAAAGGTGCACTGTTTTGCAAAGTAAGAGTCACTTGAAAAAAAGAGAAAAAGAAAAAAAAAATAGTTGTATTGTTGTGAAAGAAAAAATATATATGTGGTGACTCTTAATGTAATTGTGCTTAAAGAAGTATGGGGTAATAACATTGATGTGAAGGTGGAGTTTGGCTTAATATAAGTTTGAGGTTGAGCGCTAAAGGTATATGTATTAATGTGCTTAGGGAGGTGTAGTCACTCTTATATCTAAGTGTATCCTACCCGTCCCGCAGCCTACATTACAACCAAATAAAGTCCTACTTGATCCTAGACTGAATGAGCTCGATTAGTAGAGTAGTACACTACGGGCAAGCCTATGGTGCATCTTTTGTGGCATATGAATATTATTTCTGAGAGCGAGTGAATTCTCTCTATCTTGAGTTCCTAAGTGTTCTTAAATTTTATTGCGTGAGGAACTAGCTCTTTGATATGGTGAGGGCACATGATTCATGAAGGAAAGGTAATGTTGTTGACCTCTATGTTAGAGTAGTTAGTGAATTGTGATTAAAGCATGGTATTTGTGAGTCGACTATTGAGGCAGGGATGTCACACCTTTGTGCTTAAACTGTTTTAAAATTTCTTGGTATAACGTGTTAAGGGATTTTCTTAATAAGTTGTGTACACGAGTGTAGTTTGATTGCTCGGGGACGAGCAAATGTTTAACTGTGGGGTATTGATGCGTGGCTAGAATTCATGGTTTAACACGTTATATGCCTTACATTTTATGTGCGTTAATGATAAAAATACACTTTTTATGTGCATAATGGAGTCTATTTCATGTGTAGGTACATTGGAGATGGAAACCGAGTTAAATGGATGCATGAACATTAAAAATAAGCTCAAGAGTCGAAAAGGAGTGACCCGGGCTATAGCCGGGCGTTTTGGCCTTAAAGCCAGGCCAACCCGGGCGTTAGTGGGGCGTTTGACCCCTAAAGCCAGGGTCAGCCTGGCGTTAGTGGGGCGTTAGACCCCTAAAGCCAGGTCTGCCCTGGCGATAGGGAGCGTTTGGGGCTTAACGCTTGGGTCCCTATCCGATCAATTTTGAGTTTTAAAGGTTTTAAGTATTTCCCGGTTGGAATAGAAGTCTCCTACACGGCTAGGGTTTATCCCAAACATATAAATAGACCCAAAAATACAACTTGAAAAAGAGGAAGCCATTGAAGTGAAGAAAAACCTGTGGATTGCTACTTAGTGAAGCAAACATTGATTTTTATAGCTTTTATTCATTATTTTGTAGTTCAATTATGCAAGTTATTTTAGAATTGATTCTTATGAATATGAGTAGCTAATTTTCTTAATCTAGGGTTTTGGTGGAACCCGTTGGGGGATAAACTTATTGTGATATTAATATAGTTTTGATTGGTTGATTAATCTCTATTTGTTCAACTACGTTCTTGTTGTAGTTGATTGAAGGGCCCTCAATTAGCTGTTCCTATTTATTATGTATCTACTTGAGAGAGAGTGCATATTTAGGTAGTTGTTTGAACAACATCACTCCCGGAGTATAGACGAAAGTCATAACCGAGGGTTTAGAGGTTGGATTAGAGATAACGATACCTCGGGTGCAATCTAAAGTGAACTGTAATGCAATCTAGCTAGCGTAACTTGAGAGAGTGCGTCTAGTAAATTATCATAATTACTTGAGAGAGATTTATGGTAGATAGAGTGTTCATTATTGATAGAGACAACTAATCAAACTATATGAAGTATCCGAGAAGGAAGTTCACCAACGGGGGAAACCATAGCCTTAGACCTTTATCATAATTGTTTACAACACATTGTTAGTAATTGCTAGTTATTATCATTGTCAGTAGAATTAGTAAAACATCACCAATTTATACTAAAAAGTCTTGAGAGAATTGATTGAGTAAAAGTTGTGTATTCTAAAGCCTTGATTGATACATAAATTCTCTGTGGGATCGACTCTGGGCATAATACCCCGGATTATATTTGCAACTCCCGCTTAGTCTTTTATAAGACATAGTTGAGCGTGATCATGGTTTCAGTGGTGCCTCATCTGGAGGTAGGGATACTTTTGGTAGGGGCCATCCTCCTAAGGCATTCCAGTCGGTGCTTCAGGCATCCCACAGTGCTTCAGGGCGTCGTGGTTCTTATGTGCCTCATTCTAGGCAGCCAGCCTACAGTGCAACACTAGCTCCTATTAGTGCACCTCCTATTCAGAGTTATCACCGTGGTTATCCCGCTCGTTCGGGTCATTCTCAATTTCAGCATCCACAGCACCAAGATGGATGTTTTGAGTGTGGTTGTTTTGGGCATATTAGGAGGACCTGTCCGAGATTATTGAGCGACACTCCACAACAGAGTTCTCATGCCATAATTCTGGCACCAGTTGCACCACCGCCCGCTCAGTCAGCTAGAGGTAGGGGTCAGGCAGCCAGAGGTGGAGGTTGGGCCGTTAGAGGTAGAGGTCAGGCCGCTAGAGGTGGAGGTCAGGCTGCTAGAGGTGGAGGCCAGCCAATTAGATGCCGTCCTAGGGATGTAGTTCAGAGTGGTGGGGCCCATCCCCGATGTTATGCTTTCCAAGACAGGCCTGAGGCTGAGTCATCTGGTGGTATTATCACAGGTATTGTTTCAGTTTTCCATAGAGATGCTTCAGTTCTATTTTATCCGAGCTCTACTTATTCCTATGTGTCATCCTACTTTGCTTGATATCTGGTGGTGCCTCGTGATTCTTTGAGTTCTCCTGTGTATGTGTCCACACCTGTGGGAGATTCTATTATTGTAGATCTTGTCTATCGTTCGTATGTGGTTATTATTGGGAGTCTTGAGACTAGTATAGATCTCCTACTTATCGATATGGTATATTTTGATGTCATCTTGGGTATGGATTGGCTGTCACCTTATCATGCTATAATGGATTGTCACGCCAAGACGGTGACCTTAGCCTTGCTGGGGTTACCTCGATTAGAGTGGGAGGGGCTTTTGGCCATTCTACCAGCAGGGTTATCTCTTTTGTGAAGGCTTGACATATTTTGCTTATGTCCGCGATTCTATAGCGGAGGTTCCTTCCATGGATTCAGTACCAGTTGTTCGTGTGTTTTCAGAGGCGTTTTCTGCAGATCGCCGGGGATGCCATCCGACAGAGATCTTGACTTCTGTATTGATTTGGCTCCGGGCATGCAACCCATTTCTATTCCGTTATACCATATGATGGCCCTGCCAGAGTTGAAATAATTGAAGGAGTAGTTGCAAGATTTACTTGATAAGGGCTTCATTAGACCTAGTGTCTCGCCCTGGGTTGCGCCTCTGTTGTTCGTGAAGAAGAAGGACGTATCGATGAGGATGTGCATAGATTATTGGAAGTTGAACAAAGTCATCATCAAGAACAAGTATACATTGACGAGGATTGATGACTTATTTGATCAGCTTCAGGGTGCAAAAGGTGTTTTCAAAGAATAATTCGAGGTCTAACTACCATCAGTTGAGGATTAGAGCACCCGATATCCCTAAGACAACTTTTCGGACTTGGTATGGGCATTATGAGTTTCTAGTGATGTCATTTAGGTTGACAAATTCCCCAACAACATTTATGGATTTGATGAACCGAATGTTTGCCCTATTTGGATTCCTTCGTGATTGTGTTTATTGATGATATATTGATATATTCTCGCATTTGAGAGGAGCACAAGCAGCATCTTCAGATTGTACTTCAGACTCTGAGAGATATCTAGTTATATGCCAAGTTTTCAAAGTGCGAGTTTTGGTTGGATTCAGTTTCTTTCTTAGGGCACGTCATATCCGCATAGGGCATTCATGTCTATCCTAAGAAGATTGAGGCAGTCTTGAACTGGACTAGACCCACTTCAGCTACGGAGATCCGGAGTTTCTTTGGTTTGGCGGTTTATTACCGTCGATTTGTGGAGGGATTCTCATCTATAACAGCCCCATTGACCAGGTTGACCTACAAGGGTGCCCCATTCAGATGGTCAGACGAGTGTGAGGCGAGCTTTCAAAAGCTCAAGACTGCTTTAACTATGACGCCAGTGTTGGTGTTGCCCACAGGTTCAGGATCTTACACGGTATATTGTGACGCATCTCGTATTGGACTTGGTGCATTATTGATGCAGGATGGCAGGGAGATTGCATACTTGTCACAATAGCTGAAGGTTTATGAGAAGAATTACCTTGTACATGGCTTGGAGCTGGCAGCCATTGTTCATGCATTGAAGAATTGGAGGAACTATCTTTACGGCGCGTCGTGTGAGGCTTTCATAGATCATCAGAGCTTGCGGTATTTGTTCAAGCAAAAGGATCTCAATTTGAGACAGAGGAGGTCGTTGGAGCTATTGCAAGACTATGATATCACCATCTTGTATCATCCCCGGAAGGCCAATATGGTGGCTGATTCCTTGAATAGAAAGGCAGTGAGTATGGGCAGCGTTGCATATATTCCAGTCAGTGAGAGACCGCTTCATCAGATGTCTAGGCTTTGGCCAAACAGTTCGTAAGGTTGGATGTTTCAGAGCCCATTCGTGTTCTAGCTTGTACAGTCGCTCGGTCTTCCTTGTTTGAGCGCATTAGGG
The DNA here is from genome assembly GCA_005239525.1 of Nicotiana knightiana. Lineage (NCBI taxonomy): Eukaryota > Viridiplantae > Streptophyta > Magnoliopsida > Solanales > Solanaceae > Nicotiana > Nicotiana knightiana. Next base: position 79,684 of record ML417259.1, on the reverse strand, counting down.
AGCGACAGTATGATGAACCTCATTTGTTTTTCCTTAGAGACACAGTGCGGCACAGTGGTGCCAAGCCGGTTACTGTTGGATATGATGGAGTTTTGAGGATGCAGGGTCCTGTTTGTGTGCCCAATGTAGATGGACTTCGTGAGTTGATTCTTGTGGAGGCCCACAGTTCCCGATATTCTATTTATCCGAGTGTTGCCAAATGTATCAGGACTTGCGACAACATTATTGGTGGAGGAGGATGAAGAAGGATATAGTTGCATATGTAACTCGGTATCTAAATTTTCATCAAGTAAACTATGAGCATCAGAGACCTAGTGGTTTGCTTCAAAAGATAGAGATTCCTGAGTGGAGTGGGAGCGTATCATTATGGATTTTGTTGTTGGACTCTCACGGACTCAGAGGAAGTTTGATGCGGTATGGTTCATTGTGGATAGGCTGACCAAGGCAGCGCATTTCATTCCTGTGGCAGTTACCTATTCTTCAGAGCGATTGACTGAGATTTACATCCGTGGAACGTCCGTCCTCACGGTGTGCCCGTGTCTATCATTTCTGATCAAGGTATAGAATTTACCTCACACTTTTGGAGATCACTACATCATGAGTTGGTCATGCAGGTTGAGTTGGGTACAACATTTCATCCTCAGACGGATGGACTGTCCGAGCATACTATTAAGATATTTGAGGATATGCTCCGCCCTTGTGTTATAGAATTTGGAGGTTCGTGGGATCAGTTCTTGCCACTTGTGGAGTTTTCCTACAACAACATCTCCCGGTCGAACATTCAGATGGCTCCCTATTAGGCATTATACGGGAGGCGGTGCCGATCACCAGTTGGATGGTTCGAGCCGGGGGAGGCTCGGTTGTTGGGTACAGATTTGGTACAGGATGCCTTGGATAAGGTTAAGATTATTCAGGATCGACTTCACACATCTCAGTCCAGGAAGAAGAGTTATGCCGACCGTTGAGTTTGTGATGTTGCATTCATGGTCGGAGAGAGAGCATTGCTTCGGGTTTCACCAATGAAGGGTGTGATGAGATTCAGAAAGAAAGGGAAGTTGAGCCCTAGGTACTTCATGCCCTTTGAGATTCTGGAGAGAGTGGGTGAGGTGGATTACATGCTCATATTTCCACCTAGTTTATCAGCAGTTTATCCTGTGTCCATGTGTCCATGCTCCGGAAGTATCACGGTGATCCGTCCCATGTGTTAGATTTAAGCTTAGTCCAATTGGACAAAGATTTGACTTATGAGGAGGAGCCGATGGCTATTCTAGACTAGCAGGTTCAACAGTTGAGGTCAAAGAGTTATCCTTCAACTCGAGTGCAGTGGAGAGGCCACTCGATCGAGGTAGCTACTTGAGGGTCCGAGTCGGACATGCGGAGTAGATATCCACACCTTTTCACCAGCTCAGGTACTTCTCTATATCCGTTCGAGGACGAACAATTGTTTTATAGATGAAGAATGTGATGACCCGATAGGTCATCTAGAGTTTTAAAACCTAATTTTGTATTTCAAAGTCACCAATAACTTATTTAAGCCTTCCTCAATTTGCGTGTACAGTTCGGGTATTTTTTCGGAAGGCTTTTATGTTAAAAACTAATAAAATATGAAATTTTGTCTTAAAAATTCATTTGAGTTGACTTTGGTCGACGTTTTGAGAAAATGGACCCGTATCCATGTTTTGACTATCCCGGTGGGTCCGTCTCGTGATTGGGGACCTGGGCGTATGCCCGGAATCAAATTCGGAGGTCCCTAACTCGAGTTACTGATGTTTGTAAAAAGTTGAAAGTTTAAAGATTTAATGATTTTAAAGAATTGACCGATGTTTGACTTTGTTAATACCGGGTCCGTATTTTGGTTCCGAAACTCGGTATAGGTCCATTACTATATTATAACTTGTCTGTCAAATTTGGTGAGAAACGGAGTTGGTTTGACGTGATTCCGACGTTCGGTTGTTAAAATAGAAGTTATAAAGTTTTCTTGAAAATTTCATTTGATTTTGTGTCCGATTCGTAGTTCTAGGCATTATTTTGGTATTTTGATCATGCGAGCGATTTCGTATGAAATTTTCGACTTGTGTGCATGATTGGATTGGAGCCCCGAGGGCTCGGATGAATTTCAGATAGGTTACAGATGGTTGAAAGTTAGAAAACTCTGGTTTTCTGGACTTCAGCTGGTTTCTGGTGTTTCCTTCTTCGCGTTCGCGAAGGTACTCTCGCGAATGCGAAGAGTGAACTAGGCTGGGTGGGATTTTCTTCTTCACGAACGCGAAAGCTGGGTCGCGAACACAAAGCAGTGAGGGCATTACCTTTCGCGAACGCAGCCAGCCTTTCTCGAACGCGTAGGCATGGGACTTGGGGGAGGGGAAACTGATCAATACTATTCACGAACGCGACACAAGTCTCGCGAACGCGTAGGCTGGTGGGTGTAAGCCTTAGCGTACGCAAAGGGTATCTCGTGAACGCATAGGCTATTTGAGCCACTGCTTCACGATCGCGTAAGGCCCTTCGCAAATGCGAAGAAGGCCTGACGACCAGACTTTAAAACATTTCAAAAACGGGATTTCTCCCATTTTTCATAACCCTTCCATTAGAACTCGGCCTAAGAGAAATTTAAAGAGAAAACTCAACATCAATTCATAGGTTTGTACACTCTAACTCATTTTCTTTTCCATTTCTAACGTCACCCATTAATTCCTAGCCCTAATATTTGTTCTTCCATGGTAGAAAACTAGCGTTTTAGAAAGAATTGAGGGTTTTTGCAAATTAGGGACTTAGACCTTGAATTGAGATCGGATTCCGAAACTAATTACATAATCGGGCTCGGGGGTGAATGGGTAAATGGATTTTGGTCCGAACCTCCAGTTTTGACCAAGCGGGCCCGGGGACGATTTTTGACTTTTTAGGAGAAAGTTTGGAAATTCTAAATTTATGCATTGTAATTGATTTCTTTAGCAATGTTTGATATTATTGAATCAATCGTGTCTAGATACGAGTGGTTTGGAGGCGGATTCTAGGGGAAAGGCCCCAATAGAGCTTTGAATAGACTGTTGGAGTAAGGTAAGTGTTGAGTTTAACCTTGACTTGAGGGAATTAGGAACCCTCGAACTATGTGCTACGTGAATTGCATGAGTTGCGGTGTATATGCAAGGTGACGAGTGCTTATACGCCGTCAAATTACTTGTTTTCCCTGATCATCCGCTTTTACTTAATTATCTCCCTCCCTGTCTTAAATGTCATATGCTCTAAATGCCGTCCATGCTTATTTGCTACTTGTTACTCAGTGTTTTCTTCTGTTAATAATGTTAGATCCTTTCACACTTTCATGATTCGCTGCTACTTGCCTTAACTGACTTACTTGCACTTTCTAATTATTATTCACCAGACGTGACTTGTTGTGTAGTATTGCCTATGTGAATTTCAATGTTGTACAATGTTTCCTTTTTTGTTCAGCTTGATATTTATTGATCATAAAGGTTCTTGTGATTTGAATTATTGACTTGACTGTGCACATTGAGTATTTGGTACTGATATGGTGGGATCGAGTTGCACGCCACAACATGTGAAATAAGAGTGGATTGATATGGTAGAATAAGGGTGAATTTGTATTGATACGGTGGAATCGGGTTGCACGCCGCAAGATGCAGAATAAGGGTGAATTATTACGGTGAAATAAGGGTGAATTATGATAGTGATGTTGTTATATAGTGGGATCGGGTTGCGTGCAGTAACATATATATATATATATATATATATATATATATATATATATATATATATATATATATATATATATATATATATATATATATATATATATATATATATATATATATATATATATATATATATATATATATATTGTGTTGTACGGTGGGATCGGGTTGCGCCCTGCAACAACCTATGTGTTTCTACTTCTTGGAGTTGTGTTGATTTTCGGTATTTTTATTAGAAACTCTAAGGATTGGTAATTCTGAATGTCAGTGGCTTATTTCTTGAGGTTGTAGCTATTATCAGTTGAATGTCTTATTTCGTTTCGTATTTTCTTTTCTGTATTTATTATATACTGCGTAAAGGTTGTCGTGTGAGTGACCTGTCTTAGCCTCGTCACTACTTCATCGAGGTTAGGCTCGACTCTTACAGAGTACATAGGGTCAGTTGTACTCATACTACACTCTGCACTTCTTGGGCAGATTTTGGAGTCGGACCCAGTGGCGGTTATTAGCATGCTCGGATTGGACAGCTCGTGGAGACTTGAGGTACAATTGTTCAGCGCCCACAGCTCCTGAAGTCCCCTTCCCTTTTTATTTCGATGTGTACTTTCCTTTAAGACAGTTTCAAGTTATTTCAGACCCTTATTTGTACTATTCTAGTAGCTCGTGCACTTGTGACACCGATTTCAGGATCGTATTAGATATTTTAGTTGTTTTAGCTTCCGCACATTATTTTGGATTGTTATATTTATTTCAGTCTTTTCTCATTATTTAGATTAAATTGTTGAAAATGAATAAATTGTTCTAACATTAGCTTGCCTAGCAAGTGAAATGTTAGGCGCTATCACGATCCGACAGTGAGAATTTCGAGTTGCGACAAATATACATTTTCGGATTCTCATGCGAATTTTGTTATTTCCATAGGTTTGATTTATCACTTGTAATAAGCACAAATGTACAATTGTAAATCTTTGACCTGTTATAGTCTTATAGATCATTCAAATTGACAGGTTACGTTATATTTTTACCTGCTCCTCTTTAGATTATTACTTTACTATATAGTAGTATTTTGGACACATTATAGAAAAAATTAAATGTCATTACTGATTATAAAAAGAAGGGATCAGAAACCAGGAACGTAAACATAATATATATAGAGCCATGCCATGATATGTCTAACTGGTTTTTGTCCTTTTGATATTGATGGTCTGAAGACGAGATTCTTGAATTTTAGCAATGATACAAGACAGGTCAATCAACCATAATATAAAAGACTAATTTTAAAAAAATAAGCATAAAACCTCATTAAAATAAACTCTGGATGACTCATTTGCCGATAATCTGATGATCTTTTATTGACTTATTAAGTTCATTAGAAACGCAAGTTGTGACAAGAGAGACACTTGTGTTTTAAGAAAATGGAGAGGTCAGACTTAAAGTATTACTCATTCCTTGGCCAGTGGGTTTGTTTAAGGCTCAAGAAACTTTGACACCGACACATAACTATGTAATTATGCCTTCATCATATATAAGTTCTTAATCAAACTCAAATCTTTACATTTCTAAAATTAGCTTAAGTCAATGGTAGTAATCGGTCAGCAAACTCCATTATACTCAAACTAAGTGAAGAAGTTATCAAATTGATAGTACTCAAATTACGTTATTTGAGGTGTTAATGAGCGATTGTCTACGCTTCATAATATAGAATAACAACAACATACTCAATGTAATGTCTGGAGAGGACAGTGAGTGTGCAGCTAGCCTTACATCTACCTTGTGCAAATAAATAGATTATTTCTAATAAACCATCGGTTCAAAGCAAGCATAGAAAATATTATAGTTAACATTACAGTTAATGGTAACTTCATAATATGTTACGTAGAAAAAATGATAACTAGCATATGTAATATATCAAATGACATTATTAATGTTACAGTTAATTTTTCTACAAACTGAATAATGCTTCGACTCCGGAATTGACATGGGACCTGCTGCAATTTTTCTACCCATCTAGCCTTTATGATCTTGATCCTGGCAATTATTGACGAATCAGAGTAACAAATAGAAGAATTTTTTTATTTCTCTTACTTTTTCTTGTTCCAACAACTTTTTCAAACTTCTAAAAATTCCGTAAGAATCTTCTATGTACATTTCTTTCAACAGCCACAACGAAAACGTGAAAGAAGTCTTTTGTCCAAACTAAATAATAAAAAAACACATACTGTACTACTTTCAGTACACAGTCTCCATTCACATATCTTTACATTTTCACTTTTTCTTTCCTTTCTAATTCTTTACAGTTTGATTACTCAAAGCGTGATTTTGCATATGCTTATCTGAGTAAACAGCAGCAGCTGCAGCAGCAGACTTTAGTCTATGCTTATGCCTGTGGCCGTATCTGCGCGCTCCTTTTTGTTCATCTTCGCTTATGTTCACCTTTTTCTCTTCGTCCAGTTTAGATTTCAACGCACCAATTTCCAACTCCTTGTCACATTCTGAGGACGGAACCACATAAACGAATGGACCAATTGGTATATCCTTCAAATCCAATACAGGTTCCAGGGCCTTAACCACGTTGCTCATAGTAGGCCTAGACCTGGGCTGGTGGCTTAAGCATTGATAAGCTAATGCAGCCACTTTTTTTGCTCCTTCTGTCGAGTACTGACCTTCAAGTCTTGAGTCCATTATTCTGTCAAGCTTATGTGAATCCCTGAGCATTGGCCTTGCCCAGTCCACCAAATTTCGCTCTCTAATGTGGCGATTCTTGTCCATGGCTGGTCGTCCTGTTATTAGTTCTAGCAAAACTACTCCAAAACTGTAGACATCACTCTTACTTGTCAAATGTCCTGTTAAAATGAGACATATAACTTGTTACAAAATGTTAAATTACGCTGGTAATTAATATAAAATTTCTTTGTATTGTCCGTGTATATAAGTTAAATTAAATCCGGAGAAAATGTCATTGAACTTGAGTAAATTACCAGTCATGATATACTCTGGAGCAGCATAGCCATGAGTGCCCATAACACGAGTCGAGACATGTGTATCATCACCTTCAGGTCCATCCTTTGCTAGCCCAAAATCAGATAGCTTGGCCTTATAATCCTGATAATTCATCATATTATTAGTTTCTAAACTTTAGAAAACCTATGAAAATAGAAGTGACTTCTCAAATTAGGACAAAGTAATAGGTAAATAATTACCGAGTCTAATAGGATGTTAGAAGCCTTGAAATCTCGGTAGATTACTGGTTTTTCTTCCCCGTGAAGAAAAGATAATCCTTTTGCAGCACCAACCGCAATTTTTATTCTGGTTGACCATGGCAAGCAACTCGAATATCCTGTATTAATACATCACATGTTCGAGTATGAAAAAAATTCAGAAAAAGAGGAGCCAAAAGATTTGTGTATTTTACCATTGATTAAAGTAATCTTATGAAGAAATAGCAGTAAATTATGCGCTCAGAATGATTCTAAAAGAATCAATTACTTACTTGAAAATAGTTGGTTCTCTAAGTTGCCCCTTGCCATGTACTCATAAACAAGAAGTCTTTGCTCATCCTCCCAACAATATCCAATCAATTTCACCAGATGGGGATGCCTCAATTGTCCCAAAAAGACCACCTCAGTCTGAAAAATTCAACAAGTATAGAACTATTAATTAGATGGAACATACCCAATAATAAAGGTTCTATGTTTTATTGAGCCGAGGGTGTAAATATTCTCTCTACTTTTGCAAGGTAGGGGTAAGATCTGCGCAGACATTATCCTCTCCCCTGATCCCACTTATGGGATTACATTGGGCTTGTTGTTGTTATACGAAGAAATAAACTAAATAAATAGTAAACAGTTGCAGCAGCATTTTGAAAGTTTGTTAATTAATTACTTACCAGCCATTCTTGGTGGCCTTGAGTACCATCCAGATCCAGCAACTTAACAGCAACAGGTTGAGCTTTTAAACCAGGCTTAATCTTATCATCAATAAACCCTTTATGAACAGGTCCAAATCCACCTTTTCCAAGAAAATTTGCAGATGAGAAATTAGTGGTAATGACTTGGAGCTCCGCAAATGTAAAAATATGAAGATTTGAACCGATGATTGCATTCGACGAAAGATCATCCAAAGATATAAATACTGATCTGGAATCAGTACTTATGTCTGAAATTGCTAGTCTACTATGATGATCAGAATTAATCTGTTTACATACTTGTATAATCTTTGTCTCTGAAGGAAGACTATCATTCTTGGCTTTGAAACAATTTGGTAAAATAAATTTCCAGGAAATTTTGCAAGCCACCATGTTGTAAATCAGAGTTTGCTGTAAATTTGGATACAAAGGGTTAAATAAATAGCTTAATAATGAAGGGAAAGAAAGTCTTAAGTGGAAATTATTTACAGCTCCATACTTTTGACAAAATGTATAAAGTGTAGGTAAACAGGGAAATGTTTATAAGTCTAAAAGAGTGACGGCTAAAATTTGTTGTATAGTTTTCCTACTACGTACGTACTCTTTTTGTTCATGCATAATTTATATATATATATGTAAAACCGAGTAAGGAAATCAACCCTACCAAATTAGAAATTGGAAGGAAATATAATACTATAACTAAGTCCTCGTCTTTAATTTGACTTCAAAAAGGAGCGTGTGGTGGGGAATATATTATATCATTAGAAGCTTTCATTTTCTTAACCAAGCTTCTATGTTATTTCAGTTTTGGATTTTGGGACAGAATCAATGCATGTGTGTTAACGTCAATCACGAATAGGGGTATCCAACAAATAATAGGAAATAAAAAAGAGACAATATATTAACGGGAAAAGTATAAGGTAAAAATTAGTGGAGAGTTTAATTAATTAAGCTTTATCAAAAATTAATTTACACAACTTGACATTTAAAAGTGAGTTTTAAGTCATATATACGGACAATGTAAAATATTTTTTACATTATCATTATCGAGTTATATTTACATGTTGTAGCAGGTAACATGTTTTAGTTTATAGAAAGGTCACTTAATAGTATAAAAAAATATTTTTGTGCGTCCTTAATGTATATAAGTTAAATTCTTAAGTTGATTGCAAGTAAGTGTCTAAACTATTGGTATTAATTTGTTTGACTATCAACAAAAAAAGATGGTTAAGCTGTTGAAGTGGTTAATTTATACAGACAATATAAAATAAGGCTTTAAACTATTCTTAGCTATAAAACTATAATTTTGTCTAACTTTTAATCAAAACGTTATTATTGTATTAAACTAAATTTAAGTATGGGAAACCTTGAAATTTTTTAAAAATCCATCACGGATCCATCTTGTTTCTTGTTGCATGTGTATAAACAGAAAATAAATTTATAATCAAATATTTGTTTATTTTTTTGCCAGATTTAATGATTTTAATTGGTCAAATAATTCTCCCACATTCAAAGATTCTTTATTATATTATTTCATAGTATAAACAAATGTCTCTGTGATTGTTATGGGAATTGTTGACTGAAATTTGCAATAATTATAGCAGGGAACTTTTTGAATAAGCAATAAATGTAAGATTGAAGTCGTCTACTAATTAATTGCTAGTTGAGATATTTGCAAACTTGACTTGATAAAATATCCTTCCCCTTCCCAATATCTCAAAGAATTAAGTATGCAAAATATATTACAAGTATGTATTTATCTCTGCTCTCTGTCCATGAAAATGTAATTCCAAAAACTTCCCAGTCAAATCCCCAATTCTTAATTTACTAATGCATGACATAACGACTGGAATTACATCCTAGACGAGGGAGATTAATGTATATCTGCATGCATTTATAACGTGAAATTAAAAAAAATACACGTCGAAAGATGAACTTTTAATTTAGTCTTTTTTTAAAATTCTTTTCTATTACATAGGTAATTAGGTTGGATAAGAGTAAATAAGGAAGAAATTAAAGGAGGGAATCGAACCCTACTTAATGTATAGGAAATTCACACCGTAAGTAAGTGATAAACTTTTATGATACATGCGATTACGTATAACTGATTTATATCGTTATAATATATATATATATATACTCTCCCGTTTTAATTTAAATGACATACTTTCTTTATTAATCTGTTCTAATTTATCTCTCCTAACAGTGTTCGAACCCTAACATCCTTGCAAGCGAAGAATGCCACATTTCTAATATTTAGAAATTACTTAACTTTTATGTTTTTATATTATCCATTTTTCCCTTAATGAGAAGTTTTTAATACCGCACAAATATTAAAGTCTTTGCCTCTTAAGGTTTCAAAAAATTTCTTTTTATTTTTTCGTAAAATTTGTGCCAAATTAAACTATATCATCTAAATTGAAACATAGGGAATATAAATTATTTATACTAGCAGTATAGAAAGATTAAAACTCTTTAAAAATATACTTATTACTTATTGAGAGGGACGGAATATGCCGGTGGTAGGTAAAGGAGTAGAGTTAGAAGAATGGCCAAGCAGGTAGGAAAAAAAATGTGCTTATAATAGCCTTTAGCTAAGTCATGAGATGACCCACGTAAACAGAAATATCGGCGTCAACGCGTTCTTCTTACTATCAACTTTTCTTTTCTCTTTTTCTTTTGCAATCTTTTACTTGATCAAATATAAAATCCTAATAGTATTATCTTAAGAATCAGAGAATATTCAAATTTATTGGCTGAAATCATTAAAATATGAAGAATATTAAGGGAGTATTCAACTTCTAATTTGGTAGGTAGACAGGAAGTTAGGTTTAAATTTGGACCTAAATGGTGTATTATGGTATTTGTGGTTTGGCGTTTCAAATCCTCCGCTGTTTATTGTACCAAACATTTCTAATTAGAGTCTTTCCGTCTATTTTAATTCTCAGAAAAAGCAAACACTTCGATAAACAATTGTTAAATTTTTTTCTAATAACTTGCACGTACTTTGATTATTTCATTCATTGCTTCCTACACCAATCAATATATGTATCGAGTAACTATGTCTATCAAAACTTTAGACAGATGAGAAGAAATCGTCTAGTATTTTTTGTTTCAGCTGGAATTTAAACCATTATCTCCAAGATTCGGCCTCACTTGATTGGTCACTTAGGTGCCAATTTTTTTAAAAAAAACATTTCTTTCCTTTAGGATAAAACAACGGTTGTATACTTTGACTCTTGAAAAAGCTTTCTTATTCATAGTTCTCCGTTGGATGCACTGCTTAAACAGTTCAACGTGCATTATATTGCATTGATGCTGAAGGGCAAACCAGTCAATTCATAGGGTAATTTGTCTCCATACAGAAAAACTTAAAGAAAAGAGACAGTGTGTAACTATAATAATTTGTAGGGAGGCTTCTAATGAAAACACCAGAATAAAGGAAGACTTGAGATTGATGAAAAAGAATGGTGTTGGCTAATTAAACTTAGACTATCCCTGAGTCTTGAGAAGAAAATTGGTGCCCGAGGCCATGCAAACGCAACATGATCAGTAAGAGGGAAATAGTGGCTCTTAAAATGAATCTAAGATTTTTAATTAATAAGTGTAAAATACTGTTGCGCTTATTGCTACTTTGTGATCATGAGTGCAAACTTAACTTAAAAAATATACATTTTTAGAACTTCATATATAAAGTTTTATCTGCTTCCTTTCTCCCGATATAAAACTTTAAATTGTCCTGATTTTCTTATCATATTTGGTTCTCTTATTTCTTGAAAGAAGCACAACATATTTACGATAATTCATTTTTCCTTTTACGAAAAAGAATATATAATTCTTCCATTTTTGGCTAGTACTTTTCTGGTAGGAAAATGATTTAGACTCTATAAATTGAGGATCATTTCTTCTCATCTAGTTGTTTACCCTTAAAATCAAATAACAATTAAATTTATAAGTGGTTTTAAGGATTCGTGATTTCACTTGGCACAAACTGAGAAAATATGTTTGAATTGAAATTAGAATTTGACTGTAAATAAAACAAAGCAAACCAATGTGATGCGCAGTTTCGACCCTCAAGCTAGGTCTCCCTCGAACAAAACGAATATGCTATTGGAAATATGAACCGAGCAACAGAAATATTGAAAGTTTAAGAGAAAAGTGTAGTATATTGCTTTGAATTATGTAATCTGATGTGTTTGCAAATGATTAGACTCCCTCTTTATATAGTAGAGGAGTTCTACTTATGGTACAATTCTAAATATAGTAAGAAATCCCATGATTGACTAATTAACCGGTTTCGTCTTGATACATGTCGAGATTTCTGCCGTGATCTTCGCCCGATCGCGGATATCTTGGCTTTCCGTTATTTGGCTCGACAGGCTTCCCTCGATCTTGCTCGATCACTATCCTACTCGGTCTCGATCTTGGCTGATCTCGATCTCGATCGTTCCCTGAGTCTCGAGCTTGGCAACCTAACTTCGTGTCATGGTCCGATATGACATGAGGCCGAACCTTGTCCTGCCACCCTGGTCTCGATTAACCGAAAAAAGGAGCAAGCCCGATTTTTACCGTATACAGATAGTCCCCTCGTTTTGTTGAGAGTAACGACAAAAAATGATTTGAATACACGATCTTCACCTCGGTGCATCATGATGTAAGCATCGTGACATAAGCAGCAAAGGTGACCGGAACATCTCGTCGGTATAGTTTTCCAAGAATCGTTGTTATGAAATCAATAAATACCATCCTTCTTCATTCTTTCAAACTTTACTTTCAAATCTTCTTCATTCTAATCTTCAGAGTCCTTTGACTTCTTAAAAGCTTCATATTTTCAGAACTTTGAGTTTCCTTGCTTGTTCTTCCCCAAAATACCAAGTATTCCCTTTCAATTTCTATTCTTCTTTGCCCATAAAAACTAAATGGCCAAAACATGAAAAACTATTCTGTCGAAAGAAACTTCTTCTTCGTCCTGACCGGCCGGCGAGGAACCAGCGACGTAGCCACACCCCGAAGAGTTCTTCCCCGGGGGGTGTGTCATCGATTCTAACTTCAAGGTTGAGAAAACCTCCTCGGTTCGGGGTCAATGCGAGCCGGTATCGAGATATATATGCTCGATACCCAAAAGCCTCGTTGACCAGGTTAAAAAAGATTGCAACTGGGGTAACAAACATGTGGTGGTGCCGGTTCCATAAGAAGAAATCACCACCCACGTGGAGGGGTTCCTAAGTGTTTACACTTATCCCTTCACGTTGGGGCCTCTCGATCCAATCATCATAGATTTCTGCAAAAAAAAAAATATGAGGTGACCCTAGGTCAAATTCACCATTCTTTCTAGAGAATCGTGATACTACTCAGTTATTTCATAAGCAAAATCGATGGGCTTACCTTTACTCTCGACCACCTCATACGCATGTATAGCCCTCGACTCTATCGAGGTGGCTAATAAAGCTTCAACATCGGGCCACCAGGGCACCTTTCTCGAGCATAGACGAAGACAAAGACCAGGGCTGGATGGGCCGGTTAGTTCGAGTGAAGACCACGAATTTAATCCCGGCTGAGAGCATGCCATGTCCTGAGAAATGGAATTTGAGTCGTAAGTATAATTCCGTCATTAATTCCTGTTCATTGTATTCATTTTTTCATCTTTTCTTACCGACGTTCTACTTGATGCAGCCGTTGTCTGGATGTCGGGTGCGGTTCCCTAGCTCGAGAACTTGGTCAGGAGCCTGGTATCGCAATCGATGCATGCCGAGCATGCATGACGTGATTTGTCAAAGGGTCGGGGGGAGGCTAGTAGTCATGGTAAACCTTTTTTCTGACTTAATAATTTGACCTTTTTTCAAATACTTTCCTGAGCTTACTCATTTTTCTTCTTTTGTAGGTCTCAGGAAGGAGATGATGATGAGGCCCGCGTCTGGTGATGAATAGAAAAAGAAAATAACCTGCAAACCTAAGGGGATTATCATCCCTCTGACTTTGGATTCGGTCCAACGGCTAAGGGAAGAGGAAGAAGAAGAAGAAGAAGAAGAAGAAGAAGAAGAAGAAGAAGAAAAAGAAGAAGAAGAAGAAGATGACTCCGGGCTGGTGACCCGTGTACGAGTTGACGCCAAGACCCGAAGAGTTTCTGAGCCGATAGGAGCTGAGACTGCTTTACCTCGACCCGATGAGATTGAGGGGGGAGCCTCGGCCAAAGTCCCCGAGCTAGAACGGGCCGAAGATGCTTCACCTCGGGGTGAGGAGGCCGTGGATGCTAGTGTATAAAATGAGCTGGAGGCTCTCCGAAATGAAGGCGGTGCCCCCCGCACATTTACTTGGGTGGTGGATATTGGAGACTCCCCTTAGCTTCCTTCATTTACTGAGGCGATGATACATGAAGCTCAGGCAGTGGAGACTTGCCACGGGGAAGGGGTCCATGGAGCAGAAGACCCTTTCCATGGTTATTTTATTGGAGTTGAAGATGTCACCGGTCTGAGTGACTTCGAGATACCGAGGAAGAGCTCGGGTGAGGCTTCTTCGAGCTTTAAACTGACCAATCAGTTTCCGAACCCTAGTGATGATCCCGAACATAAGCGATCAATTATTATCTCGGTCCCAGAGGATGCTTGGGTTTTTGCTGCCCCCATAGGGGTGGCTAGCTATCTCCGATGCTTGGTCACAGAAGAATACCAAGCCAAGATGGATGAGGTGGAAACACCCTCTCTTTTCAACGAAGACCAACATGCTCTAAACCGGGTAATCTCAAATTTCTTTGTCAATGTCAATTTTCATACTTGTACTCCTCTCACTTTGTATAATTCCCTTTTATATGTTTGTAGGCTTCAGTGCTTCATCATGAGGCTTTCTTCCGATCCCGAGGGGATCTGAGCCGTTGTGAGGCCGAGATCTGAGGGCTCACTTAGGAAAATGATGCCTTCAAGCTTCTTAGTGAGTAGAGAGAAGGGGAAGCCTAAAGGCCTCCGCGCTGAGCTAGAAGTGGCTCAGAAAGAACATGCCGAACTGGCCGACCAGGTAAGAAGAATCTTTGAAGTTAGTGATGGTGATTCAGGCATGGTGACTAATGGTTTGAACCCGCAGGTCCAACAAAAGCTCGATGTGATCGGGCGGCTCCATGAGGAAGTAAACACAATGAAGACTGAGGCCGAGGCATGGAAGAAAAATATGGGTCGCCTTGCCTCAGAAAAGGAGAATGCTCGAACCCAACTAGATTCGGATGAAATCCAACTCCGAAGCACGAAAGAGAAAACCTTGGTGCAATCCAAGAAAATATAGGAGCTCCATTCTCGGCTGAGCTCATCAATTTGCAATCAGGAGAAGCTGGTCAAAGAACTCGCAGTGGCCAAATCGAAGGTCGAAACGACCAAGGCCAATGTTAATGCAATGGTGGCTATCTATCGGACCGATGCTGAAGTTTCTTAGTCCGAGCAAAGAAAGTCATCGAGGCTTCTCAGGTTCGAGAAAATCGGGTTGCTGAGCACGCCAAATTCCAGTCTCGGAGAGAGTCTCTTGAGGATATCCATGCTCGGGGCTTCGACCTTACGGCCGAGATCTAGAGCGTTAAGGATCTTGAAGCTAAAACCAGGGGGTTAGCTTATCCTGATGACGATGACTCCGAGAGCCTGAGCGGATCTGAAAGTGGAGAAGGCCCCGAGGGTGAAGATGTTGCTCCCGGGGATGACTAGGCCCTTTAGGATTTTATATTTTGTGTTTCTGTCGAGACCTGTTTCGGCTTTTTATATAGAATTTCCATCGGGTCATGTTGCCCTTGTAAATGACTTTTAAGTTGTATATATAAAAACCTTTCTTCCCTTTCATGGCTAAGTCTATTCGTTTTTCATTGATTTATACAAAGGTCAGAGCGCCTTAGCATAAAGTCATGAAGTTTTATTCTAAGGTCCGAGGTTGATTTGCTTGAAATCGAATCAGTGTAACGGTTAGGATTTATGGTCGAGCGAGGGTCTGCTCAGACTCGAAATAGGGTAACCCATAGTTTTTCTAGTTGAGCGAGAATGATCTCTAGAACTCAAAGTAAAAGCAGGACTTAGGCCTTTGTAATTTTGTATTTGGCCGATTTAGCCTTTGTATAAAGATTGTTTGTAAGTGTAAGGCTTTCTACCCTTTTCGGCTCAAAAAAGTTTTATCATTTGTATTTACAAAATTTGGAATGACTTAGCATGAAATAATAAGGAATTATTCGAGAGTTCGAACAACTTTTGCATTCATTAGAGTTTTTGAGGCTTGATATTATCGAAGCCTTTTATGACTTTGCCAAGGGTAGCCTTTAAAACCGGCTACGAAAGAATTCGAAGGCTTATTTTGTTATGAAATTCGTACGTCTCCGAACCTTGTTAATTCGTTCGTATCCTCTTAGTACGAGATCTGCCTATTGGACTTATTTTCCCATTTACTTCGAGCTTGCCCGAAGTAATAGTCCCCAAGTGGGGTGGCCGTGGCCTTTAAAATTTTAGGGTTGCCTAAAAGGTCTTATGACCTCGATGTTTCAATAATTTGATCTTATTCAAATTTACTTTTCGGACGGCAGTCCCCAAGTGTGGGGGTGATTATCTGAACTCTGGTTAAGATCGGCCCTTAAGCCCGTTTATAGATCGGAAGTATGCAATTGTAAAGTAGAAAAACTTTTTCTAAGGCATGAGATATTGGCAAGGAAAAATACTTCTCTTTATTCTTGCGAAAAGTGATTATACATGCGTACATGTTCTGTGTCAGGGCCCGAGCAACCTATGCGAGCACGGTTCGTTTGACTGCTTGTCCCTTAAAAATTTCACCAATCGAAACCATGGTATTGTGAAGTAATTTCCTCGCAACAAAGTTGACATTCAAGGGCAATTCCCCCCCCGTATACGAGGTTGATTGCAAAGGAGCCTCAGATGGTGTTGAATTGTTCTAAGTTAGTATGAACAATGGTGGCCTCATTAAAAACTCGCCGGAAAACCCATTTGGGAAAAACCCGGTCTAAGGGAAAAAGAGTGCTACGCAAGCTTTCAGACCTAAAGACTTCGTGTCAAAAAATTCGTCATTGTTTCTGGTTGACCACCTGTAAGAGTTAGTCTAAAATATAAATGAAAATGGAAGGGGGGTCGTACCTTAGCAGTAGTATCATTTTAGGTGTGATATGTTCCAATTGCTCGGTAGATGTTCCCCGTTCGTCGTTCCGAGCTAGTAAGATCCTTTTTCGGTGACTTCGAGAATCTGGTATGGTCCTTCCCAGTTCGGACCCAGTTTTTCTTCATTCGGATTTTGGGTGTTGAGGGTGACTTTCCTTAGGACCAAGTCCCCGACGTTAAAATGTCAAAGATTGGCTCTTTGATTGTAGTATCTTTCGATCCGCTATTTTTGGGCGGCCAATCGGACGAGGATAGCTTCGCATTTTTCATCCAGAAATTCTAGGCTCGTATTCAGGGCCTCGTTACTTTACTCTTATGTTGTATATTAGAACTTGATGCTAGGTTCTCCGACCTCGACCGGAATTAGAGCTTCGGCGCCATAAACTAATGAGAACGGTGTTGCTCCGGTACTAGATTTCGGTGTTGTGCGGTATGCCCACAGAACCTCAGGTAGTACTTCCCTCCATTTCCCTTTGGGGTCGGTCAATCTCTTCTTAAGATTTTGGATGATGGTTTTGTTGGTCGATTCGGCTTGTCCGTTCCCCCTGAGGTGATAAGGCGTTGATAGGATCCTTGTGATCTTGTGATCTTTGAGAAATTTAGTCACCTTGCTGCCAATGAACTGCTTTCCCTTATCACACATAATCTCGGAGGGCATCTCGAATCAACATATGATGTGGTCCCAAATAAAGTCTATGACCACCTTTTCTCTGACTTTCTAGAAAACATGTGCTTTAACCCGCTTAGAGAAATAATCAGTCATAATAAAATAAAGTGATATTTACCTGGGGCTGATGGAAAAGGGCCGACAATGTTCATCCCCTATTTCATGAACGGCCATGGGGATAATACCGAATGGAGCAATTCCTCGAGTGGGATGAATCATTGGCGCATGCCTTTGGCATTTGTTGCATTTTCGAACGAACTCCTTTGCATCTTTCTCCATGTTGATCCAGTCGTACCCAGCTCTGATCACTTTGTGGACCAATGATTCGGCACTAGAATGATTTCCGCAAGTGCCCTCGTGGACTTCCCTTAGGACTTATTTGACATCTCCCGGTCCCAGACATATCGCTAACGGAACATCGATCATCCTTCTGAACAACATTCCATCTTCGGACAAGGTGAATCGTGTTGCCTTCACGCGTAGAGCTCTTGAATCCTTTGGATCTAATGGGAGCTTCCCGTTGTTTAAATACTCCACGTATTTATTTCTCCAATCCCAAGTCAAACATGTGGAGTTTATCTCATCATGATCTTCTTCGATCACCGATCTCGTGAAGTGTACGATAGCCCCCGAATTGAGTTTGTCGTCTTCGACCGAGGACCCTAAGTTTGCGAGGGTATCGACCTCATTGTTCTGATATCAAGTACACATTGCAAGGTAAACTCCTTGAATCAATGTTGAGTCTCCTGTAGCTTATCCAAGTATCTCTGCATTCGGTCTTCTCGTACTTCAAATGTCCTGTTAACTTGGTTTACCATGAGGGGGGAATCACACTTGGCCTCGATGAGCTATGCCCCAAGCTTTTAGCTAATTCGATTCTTGCAATCATGGCCTCATATTCGGCCTCATTGTTAGTCAATTTTGTAGTCCTGATAGATTGTCTAACTGCATTACCTGTGGGTGGTTTCGGTACGATGCCTAACCCGGACTCTTTTGCGTTCAAAATACCGTTCATAAAGAGGGTCCAGATTCCCGAGGATGTACCCGACTTTATTAACAGTTTTCTTTCAACCTCGGGTACGAGGGCCGGCATGAAGTTAGCCACGAAGTCTTCCAAGATTTGAGACTTGATGGTTGTTCGGGGCCGATATTCAATATCGTACCCGCTGATTTCTACGTCCCATTTGGCAATTCGACCCGAAATTTGGGTTTGTGCAAAATATTTCGAAGTGGATAAGTTGTTACAACACATATTGGATGACATTAAATATATGGTTTTAGTTTCCTAGAGGCATATTAAAGAAAACACTAATTTTTCTAAGTGTTGATATCTGGTCTTGGCCTGACCTAAGGTCCGACTAACATAATAGACATGGAATTGTGTACCTTGTTCTTCTCGAACCAAGACTCCACTTACCGATATCTCCGAGACTGCTAAATACAAGTAAAGCTGCTCGTTCGCTTTTAGAGTGTGAAGCAGCGGCGGGTTCGATAAGTACCGCTTTAGCTCCTTCAAGTCCTGTTGGCATTCTGTAGTCTGCGTAAAATTCTTCTTCTTCTTTAGTAACGAGAAGAATTGGTGGCTCTTATCTCAGGATCCCAAAATGAATCGCCCTAGGGAGGCTATACGCCCTGTTAGCCTCTGCACGACCTTTACATTATCTACTACCATGATGTCCTTGATAGATTTGATTTTGTCGGGGTTGATTTCGATCCCTCGATTGGATACCATGAAGCCTAGAAACTTTCCTGATCCGACCCCGAGCGCACATTTTTCTGGGTTGAGCTTTATGTTGTACCTCTTCAGTATATCCAAAGTTTCCTGCAAATGCTTCAAATGGTCTTCTGCTCATAGGGACTTAACTAACATGTCATCAATACAAACTTTCATTAATTTTCCTATTTGTTCTTCGAACATTCGATTTACTAGGCGTTGATAAGTTGCACTAGTATTTTTTAGTCTGAATGGCATTACATTATAACAGTAGGTGTTGTACTTAGTGATAAACGGGGTCTTTTCCTGATTGTCCTGATTCATCTATATTTGGTTGTACCTGGAGTAGGCATTGAGAAAACTGAGAATCTCGTGACCGGCCGTGGCATCGATCATACGATCGATATTAGGCAAAGGAAAAGAATCCATAGAGCATGCTTTATTCAGGTCTTTATAATCTACACACATTCTAAGTTTATTTCCATTTTTAGGGACTACCACTATGTTTGCTAACCATTCGAGATACTTTACTTCCCGAATGGATCCTATTTTGAGAAGTTTGGTTACCTCGTCCTTGCATGCTTAACCTCAGACTGGGGCCTTCTTTTTTGCTTCACTAGATGAGACCTCGGGTCCAGGCATAGTTTATGGGTAGTGATTTCCGGTGGTATCTCTATCATGTCGATATGGTACCAAGCAAAGCAATCCATGTTAGCTAAAAAGGAATTAAATAAGTTTTTTTCTGAGCTCGGGGGTTAAACCCGTGCCCAAGTATACCTTTCGTTCGGGCAGATTTTCGATCAGTATGACCTGTTCAAGATCTTCGACCGTTGACTTGGTGGCGTCGGAGTCATCGGGAATTATGAAGGATCGAGGGATCCAATAGTCGTCATCCTCGTCAATCCGTTTCTTCTCTGATTGGGTCGGGGCCGGTGTCTGTGGTTGCTATTTGGCCTCTTATTTTCCCTTCGAATCTGATCCTTTTGTTGATGAGAGTGCCGATTTTGGTATCACTTCGTCGACTGCAAATATATCCTTGGCGGAGGGCTGCTCCCCGTAGACCGTTTTGACTCCCTCTAGTGTTGGGAACTTCAGAACATGGTGAAGGGTCGAGGGCACTTCCCTCATATTATGGATCTATGACCTTCCGAACAGGGAGTTATACCTCATGTCACCCTCGATCACATGGAACTTTATTTCTTGGATGGTCCCGACACGTTTACTGGCAAAAATATTTCGCCTTTGGTGGTTTCGCATGCCATGTTGAAGCCGTTAAGTACTCGGGCTGCAGGCACAACTTGATCCTGTAGGCCGAGCTGTTCTACGACCCTTGATCGAATAATGTTGGCCGAGCTAGCTGGATCAATCAAGACACGTTTAACTTGAGTTTTATTCATAAGAACATATATTATCAGTGCGTCGTCGTGGGGTTGTAAGATCCCCTCTGCATCCTCGGCGTTGAAGGACAAGGTCCCTACCGGTACATAATCCCGATTCCATTTTTCCTTTGTGATCGAAACCTTGGTGCGCTTAAGTACGGGCCCCTGAGGAATATCGACCCCTCCAACAATCATGTGGATTACGTGCTGCGACTCCTCTTTCTCATTCTGTCTGTTTGAATCTCTGTTCTTGAAGTGGTCCTTATCCCGATCGCTTAAGAATTCTTGAAGATGCCCCTCCTTGAACAAATGGGCTACCTCATTCCTCAGTTGTCTGTAATATTCTGTTCTATGATCATGGGTGCCATGATACTTGCACATTTGCTTAGGGTTTCTCTGGGCCAGATCAGTCTGCAGAGATCAAGGCCACCTGGTCTCTTTGATGTGCCCGATGGCTGATACCATAGCTGACGCATCAACACTAAAGTTGTATTCCGATAGTCGCAGTGCTTCTTTGGGCTCGACATTCCTCTCGAAACCACTCGTACCCTGAGCCCTCGAGAGCCTGACCTTGATCATTTCTTCTATCATCTCGAACGGAGTTGCGTCCAGGCCCGTTGTTTCTCTGATCTACATCGTATGGATGGTACCGATCTCTGTTTGACCGTGGTTCCCGGTCAATATCCCTTTTAACTCTGTCGACGGTCCTGATAGGATAAACAGACCCGGCAGGAGTTCCCAACTGGTCGTCTTCGACCCTAATTTTTGACTGGTACCGTTTATGCACATCGGCCCAGGTGACAGTTCGGTATTCAATCAAGTTCTGCTTTAACTGTTGTGAGGCCACCGAGCTTCATATGTTTAGCCCCTGAGTGAAGTCCTGAACGACCCAATCATCGGCAACCCGGGGTAGATCCATGCGTTCCATTTGGAACCGAGACACGAACTCTCTGAGCATCTCGTTGTCTTTTTGCTTCACTTTGAAGAGGTCCTGCTTCCTAGTCTTGACCTTTATGGCTCCGGCGTGTGCTTTAACGAAGGAATCTTCGAGTACGACAAAAGAATAAATGGAGTTGGGTGACAAATTATGGTACCATATCGTCTCTCCCTTTGATAAGGTCTCCCCGAATTTCTTCAGCAATATGGACTCGATCTCATCGTCCTCTAGATCGTTCCCCTTAATTGCGCATGTGTAAGAAGTGACATTCTCGTTGGGGTCAGTAGTTCCATTATACTTGGGAATTTCTGGCATACGGATTTTTTTTGGAATGGGTTTAGAGTCGCGCTCGGGGGAAGGGATTTTGCATGAACTTTTTTGAATCCAAACCCTTCAAAATCGGTGGTGCCCCCGGAATTTAATCAACTCTGGAGTTATATGTTTCTACTTTCTTGTCATTTGCCTCAATCTTCTTCTCCCCCGATTCAATTTGCTTTGTCAGCTCCTCGAGCATCTTCATGATAGTGGGGTCGGTCCCTGAATCATTTTCGTTTGATCTTCCCGACACCGGTTCGGCCATATGAACAACTTCCTGCAATCGCTCGGGCTCGACTCTGCTCGGTGCATAGTTCTGATTTGGTGTTGTGCTATTGCAGTTGTTGAGCCTAAAACATTTCGAATATTATTCGAAGGCTGATTTCGCCTTCTTCGTCTCCCTGTGCGTTCTGACCTGCTGATCATACGTCTCTGCGGACGCTATTCTCGGGATCGAGGGCCAGATTTGCATTAATGACAATATGGGAACTGACGTCGATGGGGTCTGAAACCGGAATTCCATCAAGGTCAATGGGGGAACTTCGTTCCCTGGGGCGGCTATGTTGTCGTTTTCACCATGAAAACCAAGGCCATTGCCGATGTGTGTGGGTGTTGCTTGAGAGTTTGACATACTGATCCTGGAATCAAAAACGCTCACAAGACCAAGTATAAAACAGTGTGTGTTACAAAAATTAGTACCAGACAATCACTATTATCCTTAGCCTCACGGTGGGCACCAAATTGTTTACCCTTAAAATCGGATAACAATTAAATTTATAAGTGGTTTTAAGGATTCGTGATTTCACTTGGCACAAACTGAAAAAATTTTGTTTGAATTGAAATTAGAATTTGACTGTAAATAAAACAAAACAAACCAATGTGATGTGTAGTTTTGGCCCTCAAGTTGTGAGTATGGGTTGATTTTTAAGTGACAATTATCCATTTTCCACTAGATCATTAATGTAACACAAAACCAAATAAATTAAAGAGGTATTGTCACTTTTAACCTGCGGCAGAAACTATTTATATTTGGTAGTCAAAAAAATATATAAAATTTGTATAATTTTTATATATAATATACTGAAGGTATATATACAAATTTTATATATTTTTTCTATTATTATTTTTACAGCAGCTATACAATGTCATTTTTTCCAAATTAAATCAATCTGCTAAATCCCGATTGAGGTTAAAGAAAAGTAAGGAGCCAGTAAACTCTCTTTCCCAGGCTAATCTAAGGAGAATTGCCACATCAAGGGAAATTGAAATTGAAAAGATATACAGCTCGGAAGATAGGATCAGACACTACTCCTTAGCCGTGGAACCATGATTTTATACAAGATTCTCAAAATATCACATCTGAAATTCGGATATGTGACTTAAAATAAATTTTAAACCCCATTTCCACTTTACTAGAATTCTTCCTCATTATAAGGGAGTTCAACGGCTTATAAACAAAAGATTCGAGTTACAGCGCGGGAGATAATTACATAATCCTGCTTACACTATGAAACATACTTCCCTCGATCCAAAATAAGTGATTTTTTAATTTTTTTTTTGTGGTCTAAAATAAGTGATTTTTTCAGATTTCAAAAATGAATTAATTATTTTTTTTCCTACATTGCCCTTGGAGTAAATAATGTTAAAGTATGTGTTAGGAGTATTTATGTGAGATAGTAAAAGTTAATATGATCAATTTTATTGCTAATTAATATTAAAATATGAATTTTTTAATCTGTATGAAAATATTAAAAAATCACTTATTTTTGAGGAGAGAGTAAAAAGAAGGTAAATGGTTAAAGTTTGCACATATGTTGATGTAATTAAGGACGTGGTAAGCAAATCATCATGTTGAAAAATACTAGGAAAATTTAAGCTTTTGTGTTAGGTAGGTCGGTTTTAAAACCATGGATGATGGACCCATGGTTCAACCACCTGGAAATTCGGGGCTTTTGTATTCGTACTCACTTTTTGTATCACATTTTAACTTATATATGTTTTGTAAAAAAAATTACAAGCGTATCCGCTTTTGCGCATAACTTCAGCATACGGGGCTGAAGTAGCAAAGGCAATCACACAAAACTTCAGCATTCTAGTAGACGGGCCTGAAGTAGCTTGCGAACTTTAGCTCTGGAGCTGAAGTTTGTGTCTTTGTAACTGGGGAACTAACTTCAGCTCTAGAGCTGAAGTTTTTGTCTTTGTAACTGGGGAACTTCAACTCTAGTAAATGGGGAACTTCAGCTGAAGTTTTTGTCTTTGTAACTCAGAAGTTTTTGTTTTTGTAACTGAGAAGTTTTTGTCTTTGTAACTGGGGAATTTCAGCATACGGGGCTGAAGTTCTCCAGTTATAAAAACAAAAACTTCAGCATACGGGGCTGAAGTTCCCCAGTTACGAAGGCAAAACTTCAGCTCTAGAGCTTCAGCCCCCTATGCTGAAATTTTTGTCTTTATAACTTGGGAGTTTGTAAGTGGGAAATTTCAGCTCTAGAGCTGAAGTTTTGTCTTTATAACTTGGGAACTTCAGCTCTAGAGCTGAAGTTTTATAACTGGGGAACTTCAGCCCCGTATGCTGAAGTTTTGTCTTTATAACTTGGGAACTTCAGCTCTAGAGCTGAAGTTTTATAACTGGGGAACTTCAGCCCCGTATGCTGAAGTTTTGTCTTTATAACTAGCGAACTTCAGCTTAACGGCTAAACTTCAGCTCAACGAGGGGAAATGAGTTGAAGTTATTTAAAAAGTGGGTACAAGTTAAAAAAATTTTACAAAGCGGGTATGGGTTAAATGGGGGCGACCAAATAGGGTGCCCCGCGCAATTTTTACTGGAAATTCAACTCACGGTTTGGCTCTTATCTGATCTTAGAAAAAAAATATTTAGCTTATATATACCAATAGTAAAATATTTTTACTCCCTCTGTTCACTTTTAATTGTCAAGTATTTTGAAAATAAATTTTCATTTTTACTTATTATTTTTTGCATATTAAGAGAAAAATAATTTATTTTTCTTGTTTTGCTTTTAGCATTAATTACTCAATACTCGTTCGAAATTATTTTTCAAATTCATTAAGACTATATGCTAATTAATATGGGTATTATGGTAAATTTTAAACTTTTGTATTGTTTTCTAAGGAGTGTGCAAGGTCCGAAGTGGAAAAATACTCCCTCCGGTCCATAATAAGTGACTTTTTGATATATTTTATGTTCCAAAATAAGTAATTTTTCCGAATTTCAAGAATAAATTTATTTATTTTTCTTCATAATCCATGCAAACTTTTAAAATTGAATGCGACCTTGATAATTGTATTGTTATAACTTCATCGTGATTGTCCGGAGTGCCATATTACTGTAAACCTCCGATTGATCTATGTTTCGTATATCATATAAGACTTGAAAAGATGAGAATAAATTACTTAATATTTTTGCCTCTATTAGAATTTGAATTTGAGACCCCATGATTCTCGACTTACTTTTTTTTATCACTATGCCATTGAGTGCATTGACGATATCCGTATTTTATAATGAGACATATTAAGAAGGCTTGGGTTGTGAATGGAGTTACTCAACATAAAGAAAGTTATCTCAGCAACCAAGTCTCGGTACCAACAAGTTGAGCTCAACTACATGAATCTCGCTTCTTCATTTAAGCTCAACTTCAGTCGGGTTTTAACATAAAAAAACAAAAACAAAAAATTATGTTACATAGTTCAATTTATGTGTTTAAGTGGGCAGAATTTGACTTTTTGAAGTCGAACTTTATAGTTTTGATCATATGGTAAAATTAATCCCAAGTATAGAATAAATAGTATATAAAACATGTTCACAGTTACAAAAAAGAAAAAATCAGATGCTCCCATTAACCTCTACGCACAAAAAGAAAGAGGGAAAATGACAATCCCTCGTATTACCATGCCCAAAAGAAACATGCTCAGATAAAAAATAGTACATCTCATGTCAAATATAAACATATTTCATTCTGAAGATAAGATCTTTTTAGTGGTCCTAGCTAGCAATTCATGTTTTTGCACATTTCATGTTATCTGTTTTTAGGTCTATATGTTACAACATATTAAAGCACATTAATATAGAGATTACATGTTTGCCTGTGTTTAAGTTTTCATATTAGGTACAACAGTTAGATTATACCAACAATTAAATAGTTTTGTGGTGTTTAACCTATACATTAGAAATCATATTTCAGCTTTGATGATGACTAGTCATGCCTCCATCAACAGTTATGCGTTTCCCTACAGCATTCTTTTCTCACCAGACAAACATTATGTTCTCCAAAACAAATCAAAGCCAGTTCCTTAAAATTGACAAAGAGGCAAGACATCATCTTTAATCCTTTCATTTGAGACCTAAAATACCAAAAACAAGAGTCATGAGTTAGCATTCCTAGAGAAACACAACAAGAAAGCACAAGTAACTATGATATTTTTACTGTTAGACAGAACTTCAATCACATATTAGCAGCAGCCAACAGGAAATTAATTCTAGGAAAAACCAAGCAACTTCCATTGTCAAGAAATTAGTTTTACATCAATTGAAGTTTATGGAGTATCTATTAAGGCCTGTAGAAGGTTGTTAGGTGGATTAGTCGAGATATGTGCAAGCTCGGTTGGACAAGTCATATTAAATAGGAGAATTTTTTTTAAGAAAGTCCCCATTATCTACATTGACCCTTACTTCTATTTGTTAGTTTCTTCTAAACTAGAAAAGGTGGAACAGTTTTGACATAAAAGAGAGTTAATTCAAGTTGTACCACGAAATTTCACCTCGATTCTTTCTATCTCTTAATTAAATTAGTCTGGGTATAGGATACTTGAAATCATGTTTGAAAGATGTATAAAGTAACCAATAGATTATCCTAGTTGAGAACTTCAAACTGATTCTTTCACATTCCCGCAACTAGAAATAAAGGCTCTCCTAATCTGCACCTAGATTTGTATTTCTCAAATGTACACTAGTCCACCTAAACACGCACTGCAAAAGGTATATTTTTATAGTTCACTATCATGGAAAATGGTCATTGAGCCGAGGGTCTATCGAAAAAAATCTTTTTATCTGCGTACATATTACTCTCTTCAGACTTCACTTGTAGGATTACACGAAGTTTTTTTTGTGTTGTAATTGTACTGTCATGGATAATGGATACCACTTTGCAGCAGTACAGTACATTTCTGCTAAAGATGAGACCAACCCTCATAACAAACATATGCAGAATATTCCAGCAAAAAAGGACTCATCATAGATGACTTTTGACAAAAGCTGTTTGCAGCTTCAGACTACACAATTATCATCCTTCACTCCCATTGCATAAAAGCTCATCAAAAGCAACAACATAATTACAGAAAAGAGAGATTTCAAAATCATGTTGTACATAAGAATCTCAATGTGTTCTAAATCATTCATAAGAGTCATACATGCTACTCATTCATTAAAAAGAAAAAACTTAATATTAAAAACAGAAACTGAAGAACATTGAGAAATCTGGAAAAAAAAAACAAAAATTTGATATAAAATATTACCAATTTACAGGAGCGACCAACGCAACTGCAGAAACCAACATCTTTCAGCTGAATCCTTAATCCTTCTACTCCATCAATGCCGTGTTAAAAATCTGAATCAATAAGGCTAACTGCAATTAACATGCTCCGCAGCCAAAAGAGAATGGGAGGTGATATACACATCCATATACAAATGTCCCTTCAAAATCTACTACTATGAGCCTTTAACAACTGCCTTCTCTTGATTATCAAGAACGCCAGCACACACACTTGCAATATCACAGCAACACCCGCAAACATTAACCCCAATTTCTTCCCCCAATTTAACTTTTTTTGCCTTGTAGGTGGAGGCAATTTCCCGTTAGATTTATGGTGGTGGTTTTTACCGTGGTTGGAGTTTTTACTGTCGGAGATAGTCTTTTTTGGAGGTGGTGGAGGGCGACGATTTTGCTGGGGTGGTGGAGGAGGCCGTGGTGATGGTGGTGGTGGTGGCGATAAAGGAGCAGGTGGAGGCGGCGGCGGTGGTGGAGATTGCTGGGACGGCGGAGGAGGAGGGGGAGGACTTGATTGAACGGCAAGAATAAGGAAACAAAGGCAGAAACTTAACGTTAAGATCAACAATGAGGGATCCATTTAAAGTTAATTTGGGTCAACTATATGAATCTTCAATACCCACTTTGCTTCATTAGAACCCGTTTCATTCCAATTAACTCTTTTACCAAAAAAATCGGAGCTTTAACAATTGGGCATAACGAATATTGCAAAGACTTGTAGTAGTAGAGGCGCCCAGCTATTGTTTCTGATTATGAGGAATCAACGAAATGGGCCCCAAATATGGTCCCAAAATGTTGAAATAAAAGAAAAGGAACTGTACAGATGATGATGCCCCCAAGAACTAGGGCATCATGTAACGGAGACCGGGTGATTTTGCAGAGAAACGGGTCGGATAGGTGTTAAAATCGGGTCTTCAATTTCTTCCCCAATTCATCGAGACCCCCTGTTTCTCAGAAATGGAGAGAGAGAAAGAGAGTGTTCAATGTTTAATTTGGGAAATTAATAAAAGATCATTTCGGACCCAAAAAAAATAAATAAAAGAAAATATTCCAAGATAGTTATGAGTTAGGACCCGTTTGTCCATAATATTTTCTTTTTTCTATTTTTTTTGAAGTGTGTTTTTCTATGAAATTTTAAAAGTTTTTTGAAAAAAAATCAAAAAGTGAAATACTGTCCAACATAATTTCGAATTCTAGATATTATTTTCAACTTAACTCTAAATACTATTTTTTTCTAAATTTTTTTTGTAATGATCCGGCTGGTCGTTTTGAGTATTACAACTCCGGTTCCCCATTTACTGTTCATTTTGTGCTTTACAATTGTTATGTGACTTGTCGGGAAGTTGACTTTTTGATATCAGGATCGGAATTCGATTCTAGAAATTGAAATAGGTCTGTTATGTCATTTATGACTTGTGTGCAAAATTTGAGGTCAATCGGACTTGATTTAATAGGTTTCGGCATAGAATGTAGAAGTTGGAATTACTTAGTTTCATTAAGCTTGAATTGGGATATGATTCGTGGTTTTACCGTTGTTTGATTTGATTTGAGGTTTCGACTAAGTTCGTATGATGTTTAGGACTTGTTGGTATATTTGGTTGAGGTCCCGGAGGCCTCGGGTGAGTTTCAGATGGTTAACATATCAAATTTTGGACTTTGAACTTTGCTGGAATTTTTCTGATGCACTGTCTGGTTTCCTTCTACGCGATCGCGTGAGAAGGTCCGCGATCGCGTAGGCTTTGCTGGCAGAGGAGAATTTTGTTTTACGCGTTCTCGAGAATGGGGTTGCGATCGCGTAGCTTTGGACGCCAGTGCATCGCGAACGTGTGAGGCGTGTCGCGTTCGCGTAGAAGAAGTGAGGTATCATGGGCCACGCGAAGTTGCACTTCGCGACCTTGTGGACAGGTCCGCGATCGCGTGGGTGTGAGAAGTTATGCTTCGTGATCGCGTGGACGGTTTCGCGATCGCGTGGACGGTTTCGCGATCGCGTAGGTGTGAGAAGTTGTACTTCGCCGCGTGGCATTATCCGCAATCGCGTAAGCTTATTATGGGCATTGAGGAATTTTGTTCTTTGTGATCACGTGGCATTATCCGCGATCGCGTAGAGCAAATGACTAGGTAGAGAGTTTAATTCAGAAATTTTAAACGATTGGAGCTCGGAGAGAGGCGATTTTCGGGAGAGTTCAAGAAAAACAATGGAGTAAGTGTTTTTAACTTAATTTTGGTCAAATTACGCAAATTTATTGCTATTTTTAGCATTTAATTGGTGTTTTAAGTTGGGAAGATTGTGAAGTACCTTAAAGTTAAATTGAATATTTCGAAATTTGATAAATTTGGTATGATTAGACTCGTGGTTGAATGGACGTTAATATTTTCTAAATTTTGTCAGGTTTCGAGGCGTGGGCCTCACTAACGATTTTCGAGTGGAATTTCAGATTTTGTTGAAAAAATTAGTATTTTCATATGGAATTAATTCTGATAATTTGTATTGACTGAATCGAATTAATTGTGACTAGATTCGAGGCATTTGGAGGCCGATTTGTGAGGCAAGGGCATATGGAATAAATAATTACACGGTTTGAGGTAAATAACACTTCTAAACTTGGAACCGAGGGCATAAATTCCTGAATTACGTATTATATGAGTTGTATGAAGGTGATGCACATGTTAGGTGGTGGGCGTATGGGAGTGCACTATAAAAATTGTGACTTAAATAAATTATGTGAAGTTGTAAAATTATAGAATCATGTTATTATCCGCATATCCTCTACGTGTTAGAGAAATTGAGTTGAGGCTCGTATTAAAGATCATGTTTAGGCTACGTGTCGTTATTTTGGGACCCATAGGGTCGTGTTCCTGTTGAATTAATTATTTTAAAATGTACATTTCATACTCATTGTGAGGATATTTATGGGATCGAGCTGCGCGCCTCAGCAAGCCATATTGGCTTATATATTATTATTATATGGATGGGTGCTGCACACCGCAGCAGTCCTTATAGGCTTTATTATTGTGGGAACTGACTGCACGCCGTAATAGGCCATATCGACTTTAATAGCGCTTGGGCTGAAGGAGTCCCTCCGGAGTCTGCACCCTCCACAGTGAGTGCAGATGATTAAATATTAGAGATGGACTTCCCAAGGTATTGAGTTGCCTTGTTTATTTATAATTGTGATGAATTTTCTGGACATGGATCTTGTCCGAATCATTCAAATTTTTGGATAAATCTACCCATGGCTGGATTGGCCTTATACAGTATTGAGTGACTTACTATCAGTTGATGTGTGTGTGTGTGTGTGTGTATATATATATATATATATATATATATATATGGGATGAGTCTTCCCTGGATGGATTGGCCATATACAATATTGAGTGACTGAGTAGTTTGTGATCGTGAGTACATAAGATTTTCCACTGAGGTGCATCACATACAGTACGTATATTGGCATGTAGATATAGAGATGTCATTTTTCTCATATCATTCAGAATGATATGTTTTACTTGTACTGAGTTTAACTGTTAAACTTGAAAGCATGTCTACATTTCTGTACTGTTATTTCTATATGGACTGTACCTGTTGAGCTCGTCACTACTTTCAGCCCAAAGATTTGTCTTGTTATTTATGGAGTTGGTTGTACTCATACTACACCCCGTACCTCATGTGCAGATCCAGGTACTTCCAGACATGGTGGTTGCTTTTGGAGCATTATCTGTTGGAGACTATCGAGGGAGCTGGTTGACGTCCGCAGACCTTGACTCTCTTTCCTTTCAGTTGTTTGTACTGTCCTACAATTCCAGACAGTGATTGTATCCCTTAGACTATGTTGCATTTAGATGCTCATGTACTCAATGATATCGGGTTTTGGGAGTGCTTTATATTACTATTTGTGAGATTTTTTTTAATTGAATGTAAATATTATGTTTTCAAACTTAAAAGAATTTGTGGTTTATTGAGATTGTCGACTTGCCTAGATTAAGATAGGCGTTATCACGACATGTGTGATTTGGGGCGTGACAAAGTTATAATTTGTAGGTCTCAACGCCTACTTAATGTACAAAATTCTAATGATTTGATTAATTTATTTTTGTGCTGCTACTAGTAAGTTTTACTGAGACGGAGAATCGCATTCATCCCACATTCACACTACATTCCTTTAATATTGGTAAGATTGATTTCCTTCGCTCTTGCTGTTGAATGTGATTTTCGTATTAGCCTTTTAAGATAACTAAAGAAACAATTCAATTGTCATTTAATTGTTTCACTAAAACAATCGGGTTCCTACTTGATGTCTATTTGATATTTCACTTTACGAGTAAGTAATGAACTATCTCACTGACATGATATCATTTTTATTTATTTATTCATTTATTTATTTATTTTTCGTTGGTGGGGGTCTATGCTCCAAAGTGAAGTGAACGTGGCTTGCAAAATGGGACTTCAAATTAAATCTCCACCTCTTGTCTTCGTCATAATTCATAAGCATAAGCTGAAGCTAAGCCACCCTAAATAAGGCCGCTTAATTATTGTTAGAATACATAATTAAATAAATAAAAATTACTTTATTTAATAAATTAAACTTTTATATGAGATGATACATTTTAATTCATACATGTAATCGCAACCACTTGCTTTTAAGATCTACCAGAAGAATCTAATATATGATGGTTGAGAGATCAACATCACGGTAAAAAGGATTTTAATGGAGGAGAATTTTCCACCTCGTAGATCAAAGATGCCCCAATCTTTATTATGTATAATACAAATGTTGGCGCTTGAGAATCTGCCCATAGATCTTATGAAATAAAATAGTACTATGAATTTAGCTCTGAAAACAAAGTCAAAATCCTCTTCGTAGTATTTGTAGGATTGCATATAAGCCTAACATGCAGCGGGAGACAATAACAATCCTTGTAATGATCCGACCGGTCGTTTTGAGCTTTAGCGCGTCGTTCAGCAGTTTGAGGTCATGAACAGTTTTATTTCAAGTATTATGACTTGTAGGTGTGGTCGAAACTGAATTTCAAGAAGTTTGGAGTCAATTTAGGAAGAAAATTCTCAATTCGGAAGCCTTAAGTCGGAAGAATCAACTAAGATTGGAATTTTGAGTAGACGACCTCCGAATCAGGATTTGAAGGTTCCAGCAGGTTCGTATGATGATTTCGGACTTGGGCGTATATCCGGATCGGGCTTGGGATAACCCGGGAGCATTTCGGCGCATATTAGGGAAGATATCATTTTAGAAGAATTTCATAAATTTGGGCCGTAAGGCATTTCAGTGTTATGGATGTCCGTTTGGGATTCCGAGTCTGGGAATAGCTTCGCATGGTGATTCTGGAGTTGAGAGCGCGATTGGAAGTGAATTCGGATGTCCGTAGGTCATTTTGAAGTCATTTGGCTAAAAATAGAAATTTGAAGGTTTTTGAGATGTTTGACCGAGAGTTTGACTTTTTGATATTGGGGTCGGATTTCAATTCCGAAAGTTGGATTAGGTCCGTAACGTCGAATATGACTTGTGTGCAAAATTTGGGGTCAATCGGACGTGATTTGATATGTTTCGGCATCAGATGTAAAAGTTTGAAATTTCAAAGTTCATAAAGCTTGAATTGGAGTGCGATTCATGATTTCGACGTTGTTTGATGTGATTTTAACCCTCGAGCGAGTTCGTATCATGTTTTGGGACATGTTGGTATAATTGGTTAAGTTCCCGAGGGTCTCGGGTGGATTTCGGAAGGCTAACGGAATGGATTTCGGGCCAAAATCTGTTTTGGACAGCAACTGATGCATCGAAGAGCTAACATTGGAAGCGTATATATCAAAATATATAAGAAGTCTGAAAATATGCAAAACATAAAAGGTTTCCCTCAGCATTCTAGTTTCCAGAAATTTAAACCATTCATGATTTGGATATTTTATCATAAAGTTATAATCGATTGAAGGTGACTGGTAGAGCAGTTTCGACAGAATTTTCTGATGCATGGCGCCTATTTTAGAAGCTCATATCTTGGAATATATAAAGAGTTATATGGTGTACAACCTATAAAATTAAAGATCTTCGAGTCTAGTTTCTAAATCTTCAAACCGTTTGTCATTTGGATATTTCTACAAGGAGTTATGGGCGTTTTAACAGAAGGTATACAACAAGAGAAAATTGTAATAGGATGTACAACCTGCACAACGCAAGGTACAACTCGATGAAGCCTGAGCAGATTATTTTAAACACGAGTTTTGGCCCATTTCTTTCGTTTCTTTCATTTGGTTTGGACGATTTTGGAGAGCTCAAGGAGGGATTTTCACCAAGCAACACTAGATAAGTGATTTCTTCCTATTTTTGAGTTAAATATGGGATATTACATGGATTTAGACATGAAAATTAGTAGGAAATTGGGATTTTGAAGGAAAACCTAGAAATTTGTATTTTTGGATTTTACCATGAATTTGAGCATGAAAATTAGAGCAAATTGTATATTTGAGTTAGTAAAGCTATAGGTAGAATTTATCTTCGAAAAATTTCGAAATCCGGGCACGTGGGCCCGAGGCATTTTGGTCAATTCCTTGAGCGGAGATGGGAATTTATATAATTTGAATTGTTAACAAACATTAGAGTATAATTTCATTGGTTTTTCGTTATTTGGATAGTTTTGGGGCGTTGTGCATCCATTGGAGTCGTCGGAAGGGCTTGGAAGCCGGTTATGGAATTTCGGAGCGATGTAAGTCTCCTTTCTAACTTTGTTAAAGGGAATTGTCCCCATAGATGAACTAAATAAATACATGTTATTATTTGCGGGGGCTACGTACGCACGGGGTGACGAGAGCCCGTGCGTAGCTACTATTATGCCACGTCCGGGTAGTCTAGGACCCACTAACATGCTTTACTTGTTGTACTTGTGACCTTGTCAGTAAAATATCATGTGATGCTTTCAATTAGTATCTAACTCTCTAAGAAGGATAGAATTTACTTTTCTTAATCACCTAAATTCTTGGATAATTGTGTTTCGGATAAATCTATAGAGTTTGGAACCCTGTCGAAATTGGCAAGTAAATCTCCACAAAGGTTTTAAATACTATTCTCATGTTTATTAAAAGGAGAATTTTATCACTTCATTGAACAACAAATTTTCCTGATAAAAATATGATTTATTGGTGTGAATATGTGTAACTTTGGGTGCCTGAGTCGCATGTATGATTCGCGAGCAGGATGATCCTGTATTTATGTATATTTATACGGGGACCCGAGTCGCAGGTATGGTTCGCGAGCGGGGTAGCCCTAGTAATATGTTAACCGCGTCGCATGTTCGATTCGCGAGCGAGGAAGGTAGATGCATCTATGGTTCGGGCCGTTCGACCCTCGGCAGTGCACATTTTATTATTGTTGGTCCGCGCCGTTCGACCCTCGGCATTTTCTTGCGCATGATAATTGCTGCGTATTTCCTATAATTATTACTGTTTTACTGGCCTAAGAAGTTGTAAAATTTCCAACTGAAATGATGAAGATTTAATGTGTTAAATGTGAAAGAAGTTGATATTTATTATCCCTGATTATTATTAAATTTGCCTATGATACTCATGCTTAGCATTTCACTTGATTATACTAAACTGACTTATAGCAAGTGCCAAATTCGTACTCTCGTCACTACCTCTCTGAGGTTAGGCGGGATACTTACTGAGTACACGTTGTTTTCGTACTCATGCTACACTTGCTTTGCATTTTTATCGCACAGGTACTTTCATAGCGATGTGGTTGGTTTGGAGACTTAGGCGAGCTGCATCATCCGGAGGTGATCCGCATCTGACAGAGTCTCCCTCATATTGTATTTATTTTTATTTTAAATTCCTCGTCCAATTTGTATTTCGGACAAGCTTTGTAGTATTTGTGAAATTCTTAGAATTTGCTCATGCACTTGTGACACCGGGTTCTGGGGTGTGTTTGGGGTGTATTTTATAAAAATGGAATATTAAACTATCGTATTTACTTAGCAGATTTTATTAAGTTATTATGTAATAAAGTGAAAGGTAATGATTTCAAAAATGCTAAAACAGGAAATTTAACTTAACCATTTAATGATTGGCTTGCCTGACAGTGGTGTCCGGCGCCATCACAACCTTATGGATTTTGGGCCGTGACAACTTGGTATCAGAGCCCTAGGTTACCTTAGGTTTCACGAGTCATGAGAAAGCCTAGTAGAGTCTTGTGGATCGGTACGGAGACGTCTGCACTTATCTTCGAGAGGCTACATGGCTGTTAGGAGTACTTCCCTTCTTGATTCCTCATCGTGCGATTCGATTCCTTTAAGGCTTATGCCTATGTTACTTCATACTCAATCTTACCCGTCGCGAAGAGCTTTCTATGAATCATGAATTTGAGGAATTTAAATGGTGCTACAGATAGGGTGCGTGATGTTTTGCATGCGTAATTGGTTGGGGCTATTGTTGTTTCCCTACAGAAGGATAATATGTTGTTTCAGCTCAGTAGATGTGTTTCTGAGAGCCTTGAGGCTATGCTCAGGTAGTGACGATATTTTCGATTGGTTATCGCGCAGTGTTGATATGATGGTAGAATGCTTGCCCATATGTCGGGGGTAATGAATGACTTGAAGGGAGGTCTTCTCAGAGCGTAATTTCGAGATTTCAGTATTTTAGTTCCGGCGGAGGAATGGCAATTGGACTATGAATGTTCAAGTCTAGGGGATAAAGTGATAAGAATTGGTGTTATCAAGCGAGGTGGAGTATCCACCTGTGATGTGATATCGTCGTCTTTGATCGAATAGAATGTGTTAAGTTTGCCGGTGTTATGGTTCTTCAGCTGCATTGGGTCATAGTGTTGTGAAGTGGTATTGAAGAAGCGACTGTCATAGACCGTGGTGTGCAGTGGTTCAAGTATTGAAATAGTATTTCTAATGAAGGCAGCTCGAGAAAGATGACCTCCGGGGAGTTGAAGTTATGGTGATCTGCTAGTTTAGGTGTTGCAAAGAATGATATTGAATTGAGGCCGCAATTGAGAAGCATGCGATGAAGGAAGACATGTGAGAAGTGTCAGGGGGCGGCTAAATCTATAAAATGCCAGGCATGAGAGACGGAAGTCGGGTAGTTGCTTAAAAGAATGAGTTTAACTAAAGTGGGAGAGTGGCAATGTAGCATATGAGTTCAATGGTAAGATAGTTGCCTATCTTGAGGAGAAGTTTGGAGTGGTTTGAGGATTTTCGTGGACGATGATTGGGTCTGCGGGCTTAAATTGAAATGTGGTTATTTCGGCAAAGGTTGGATATAATAGAGAGAAGTCGCTAGAGATGAAGAAGGATGCAATACGGCGGTGAATCTGAAGATATTGTAGCGCATTTAGTAGATATCCATGAGGAGCGGACGGACTGGTAGAGTCGGTGAATGAGAACGAGCTTAGGATGGGGTATTGTTGTTGTAGAGAGTGTGCAGTACATCGTCGTTGGAAGGTGTCAGTTGATGATTTCCACATGTGGGTTATCTCCTGTGAGTAGATTAGCGGTTGTGTGGTTGGCAAGTGTCTGCAAGGGATTCTAGTGGCTATCCGGTAGGAAGTCGAATATGTGAATGATGCTAAAGAATTTAAGTATTTATGGGATGCTAATAGGAGGACTTAGAAGAAATTGACAGATTGGTTGAGAAAAATCATGTCAGCTAAGGAGAGAGGACTTCGGTGGGGTCCAAAATGATGCAATGAGTAGCTTCAGGCTAAGTGGGAGAGTCCCACCGCCTGTGATGGGGTTGCAGGAATATCATCTCATGGGGTTGCGGATTATCGGCGTATTGGCAAGTTATTTCAGCTAAGTGGAAAGGAGTAAAAATGGTAATTGTGCATGAGATTTGATTAATATTTGCAAAAGTTGGCCCTATTGGACTAGGGTTAGGTTTTGGGAGTGTTCTATGTTATTTTCAGCGTGCAGGATATTATTGGAGGAGTGAGAGAAATAAACTCTGGGTTGTTGAAAGATTATCAGGAGGATATGATACGGGTTGTGGGATTTAGGCAGCAAGATCTCGTGAATCAAGGTCACTCGGGATGAGTGAGGATTGCGTTGCTATGAGTTGAATGTGGTTACTATTATTTATGAGGCAGTTAAGAATGATTAAAAGAAGATAGATTGATTAGCCATGGTTGAAATGACACATTTACGGCATTGATAAGTTCCTTCGGTGTGATTGAGTTATGTGTATGGTTTGTGGCGGTATGTGCAAGGTTTGTCGGTCGCCGTGATAGATTTTATTTGGAAGCATTCAAGCACTATGTCCTGTCATGGGTGGGCGGACCCCGGAAGTGTTGCGGTGGTATAAACTACTACTTAAGGATTTGCATATATGGTGATTGTGGGAATTCGCTCTTGTGTTGTGGTGGTTCTCTCGAATTGAGGTAAGTAAAAGGTTTTTATATGATGAAGTGTTCACCCTATTAGTGATTCAGGAGTTATGATGGAATTCTTGCGCAATCTCATATTGGCATGTTAGGTGCAGTAGGCAGTACGTAATTGGAAGTAAGGATCAAGATTTGCGGTTCGGTTTTGGCAAGGATGTCATGAGCTCGGATGATCAAGAAAAAGTGATTTGAAAGTCCAGAGTAAGCTGGTGTTATCTTCAGTATCACCTGAGATCGATATTCGGTGGAAGAGGTTTTGCATCCTAGTTATGGGTTCTTGATTTGTTTTACAACATTAGTATGGCCAGTGGTGGATGTTCAGACTTGCTACCTTGTGTGGAAGGTCGTGGGAGCATGACCACGGGATGATCGTATGAGTGTGACATGTAGTCACTTAATGGATTGAATATTTGGACTGAGTATAAAGAAGTGTAATATTGCTTGTTTGAAAATTTATGCCTAGAGGCGTTCAGTTCATTCGGTTGTGATTGTGGGGTGTTTGTCTCGTCTATGATGGTTTTCCTTGCGTGTTATAAGAGGAAGTGGGTTAATATGGACCCAGGTAAAAGCTATTAGTATAGTTCGGTGTGAGCAAAATCAGCTTGAAGTGTGTGAATGGGTTTAAACAAGATTATGGGCTTCATGTGAGGCAGATATGTTCATTTCAGTATAGCGCTCCTCAAGGAGGGGTGTTGGAATATCAGGTGACTGTTCCGTCTTCGTCAAATTCATGTAATATTATGATTGTGCCGTGTGAGTTGTGAAACGACTTGATAATTTCTTATGTGTTGAGGTCCCGCGTAGTGGCGATGTTATGTGAGCATGATAGCTCTTGAGGTCCAGAGTATATATATATATCGTTGGACCTCAGTTGTGCTTAAGTTTTGGTAGCATATGGCTTTATCAGTCTCCCCAGGATGGTATTATGCACTTAGCGTGCTTGTGACCGGTATTCAGTATTTTTGTGGTAATGAGAAACTTAGCTCGGTGTGTATATCCTTATGTAAATTTCATATGTGGATCGGGTGGCACGCCGCCACAGTTATGTTATTTGGATCGGGTTGCACGCCGCAACAGTGTGATGATGAGTAAGGTTCCTATATTTATTTTTCTTGTGTTTTACTTTCTATTTTCCGAGAAGAGTTCGTATTAGTTGCGTGAGTTGAGTAGTCCCTTCATGAGTCATTTCTTTATGTATCATGTTCGAGTTGTGTCCTATTGGCGCATTATGGCATCGTGTGAGATTGTTGGTCATGTCTGGGATGATTTGTGTCTGAACAGTTCATACTGGGTGAGACGAGATTATTGGATCCGGGATCAGTGCGATAAGGTTATGCGGAATATATTAAAGGACAATTACCCTTATTTGGTTCGTAATGAGATGAGGATCTAAGTCAAGAGGAAAGACTCAATGTTTGGTTAACCTGCAGCTGGTTAGGAATTTCTACACATCTCCTCCATTGTGGTGGTATCGTCAGCATTTATAGCAGGATGTATGTATGTATATTATAAGGTGCATTGGGAGCATCAGATTCGTAGAAGTTTGGCTGTTAAGATTCAAGGAATGTCATGGTGGCTAGATGATGAATTATGCGGTGCATGGTGCTGATTCAGCAAAGGTACGCAGTCATGTTCTGGTACCTCGTGTGGTAGTTAGTACGGTGTTCATATATTAGAAACAGGCCTGGCAGAGAATTTCAAGTGTTGGAACTAGGTTCTGAGCTTATTGTATGGATAAAAGAGGATATCTTCAGATTTGATCAAGAGAATGTGCTCAATTGGGTTGTGGTAGCACGGGCAGGTGCACAAGGTGTTAAACAGTGATTTCAGATAACTCTAGAGCAGTTCTTGGCACATTCGAGGACAAACGTATGTTTAAGTGGGAAAGAATGTAATGACCGGAACGGTTGTTTTGAGATCTAGCGCGTCGTTTAGCAGCTTGAGGTCATGAGAAGCTTTATTTCACGTATTATGACTTGTAGGTGTGGTCGGAACTGAATTTCAGGAAGTTTGGAGTCAATTTAGGAAGAAAATTCTCAATTCGGAAGCCTTAAGTCGGAAGAATCAATTAAGATTAGAATTTTGAGTAAAAGACCTCCAAATCAAGATTTGAAGGTTCTAGCAGGTTTGTATGATGATTTTGGACTTGGGCGTATGTCCGGATCGGGCTTTGGATAACCCGGGAGCGTTTCGGCGCATATTGTGGAAGATAACATTTTAGAAGAATTTCATAAATTTGGGCTGTAAGGAATTTCACTGTTATAGATGTCTGTTTGGGATTTCGAGTTTGGAAATAACTTTGTATGGAGATTCTGGAGTTGGGAGCGTGATCAGAAGTGAATTCGGATGTCCGTAGGGCATTTTGAAGTCATTTAGCTAAAGATAGAAATTTGAAGGTTTTTGAGAAGTTTGACTGAGAGTTTGACTTTTTAATATCGGGGTCGGATTCCAATTACGAAAGTTGGAGCAGGTCCGTAATATCGAATATGAATTGTGTGCAAAATTTGGGGTCAATCGGACGTGATTTGATAGGTTTCGGCATCGGATGTAGAAGTTTGAAATTTCAAAGTTCATAAAGCTTGAATTAGAGTGCGATTCATGATTTCAACATTGTTTGATGTGATTTGAGCTCGAGCGAGTTCGTATCATGTTTTGGGACATGTTTGTATAATTGGTTAAGCTCCCGAGGGCCTCGGGTGGATTTCGGAAGGCTAATGGAATGGATTTCGGGCCAAAATAGCTGCTGAAATTTCTGCTGCAAATCTGTTTTGGACAGCAACTGATGCATCGAAGAGCTAACTTTGGAAGCATATATATTAAAATCTATAAAACATAAAAGTTGTATCGCTTGAATTTTAGTTTAAAGAAAGTTAAACCATTCATGATTTGAACATTTTCTAAGAAAGTTATGATCAATTTAAGATGGCTGGTGGAGCAATTTCGACAGAATTTTCTGATGCATGGAGCCGACTTTAGAAACTCATATCTCGAAATATATAAAGCGTTCTATGGTGTAAAACCTATCAAATTAAAGATCTTCGAGTCTAGTGTCTAAATCTTCAAACCGTTTGTCATTTGGATATTTATACAAGGAGTTATGGGCATTTTAACAGAAGGTGTACAACAAGAGAAAATTATAATAGGATGTACAACCTGCATAGCGCAAGGTACAACTCGATGAAGCCTGGGCAGGTTGTTTTAAACACGAGTTTTGGCCCATTTATTTCATTTCTTTCATTTGGTTTGGATGATTTTGGAGAGCTCAAGGAGGTATTTTCACTAAGCAACACTAGGTAAGTGATTTCTTCCTATTTTTGAGTTAAATATGTGATCTTACATGGATTTAGACATGAAAATTAGTAGGAAAATTGAGATTTTTGGAGGAAAACCTAGAAATTTGTATTTTTGAATTTTACCATGAATTTGAGCATGAAAATTAGAGCAAATTATATATTTGAGTTAGTAAAGCTATGAGTAGAATTTATCTTCGAGAAATTTCGGAATCCGGGCACATGGGCCCGAGGGCATTTTGGTCAGTTCCTTGAGCGGAGATGGGAATTTATATAATTTGAATTTTTAACAAATATTAGAGTATAATTTCATTGGTTTGTCGTTATTTGGTTAGTTTTGGGGCGTTGTGTATCCATTGGAGTCATCGGAAGGGCTTGGAAGCCGGTTGTGGAATTTCGGAGCAAGGTAAGCCTCCTTTCTAACTTTGTGAGGGGGAATTGTCCTCATAGGTGAACTAAATAAATACATGCTATTATTTACGGGGGCTACATTTGCACGAGGTGACGGGAGTCCGTGCGTAGCTACTATTATGCCATGTCCGGGTAGTCTAGGACCCACTAGCACGCTTTACTTGTTGTACTTGTGACCTTGTTAGTAAAATATCATGTGATGCTTTCAATTAGTATCTAAATCTCTGAGAAGGATAGAGTTTACTTTTCTTAATCACCTAGAAGGAGAATTGATTCTTCCTTGGATAATTGTGTTTTGGATAAATCGATAGAGTTTGGAACCCTATCGAAATTGGAAAGTAAATCTCCAGAAAGGTTTTAAATACTATTCTCATGTTTATTAAAAGGAGAATTTTATCACTTCATTGAACAAAAAATTTTCCTGATAAAAATGTGGTTTATTGGTGTGAATATGTGTAACTTTGGGTGCCTGAGTCGCATGTATGATTCACGAGCAGGATGATCCTGTATTTATGTATATTTATACGGGGACTCGAGTCGCAGGTATGATTCGCGAGCGGAGTAGCCCTAGTAATATGTTAACCGCGTCGCATGTTCGATTCGCGAGCGAGGAAGGTAGATTCATCTATGGTTCGGGCCGTTCGACCCTCGGCAGTGCACATTTTATTATTGTTGGTCCGCGCCGTTCGACCCTCGGCATTTTCTTGCGCATGATAATTGCTGCGTATTTCCTGTAATTATTACTGTTTTACTGGCCTAAGAAGTTGTAAAATTTCCAACTGAAATGACGAAGATTTAATGTGTTAAATGTGAAAGAAGTTGATATTTATTATCCCTGATTATTATAAAATTTGCCTATGATACTCATGCTTAGCATCTCAATTGATTATACTAAACTAACTTATAACAAGTATCAAATTCGAACTCTCGTCACTATCTCTCTGAGGT
This sequence comes from Nicotiana knightiana, assembly GCA_005239525.1. NCBI lineage: Eukaryota > Viridiplantae > Streptophyta > Magnoliopsida > Solanales > Solanaceae > Nicotiana > Nicotiana knightiana. The sequence goes on along the minus strand of ML417259.1, from coordinate 37,341 downwards.
TAGGCGGGATACTTACTGAGTATATGTTGTTTTCGTACTCATGCTACACTTGCTGTGCATTTTTATTGCACAGGTACTTTCATAGCGATGTGGTTGATTTGGAGACTTAGTCGAGCTGCATCATCCGGAGGCGATCCGCAGCTGACAGAGTCTCCCTCATATTGTATTTATTTTTATTTTAAATTCCTCGTCCAATTTGTATTTCGGACAAACTTTGTAGTATTTGTGAAATTCTTAGAATTTGCTCATGCACTTGTGACACCGGGTTCTGGGGTGTGTTTGAGGTGTATTTTATAAAAATAGAATATTAAACTGTCGTATTTACTTAGCGGATTTTATTAAGTTATTATGTAATAAAGTGAAAGGTAATGATTTCAAAAATGCTAGAACAAGAAATTTAACTTAACCATTTAATGATTGGCTTGCCTGATAGTGGTGCCCGGCGCCATCACGAACTTATGGATTTTGGGTCGTGACAGTCCTATGCAGATCTTTTAGTGTTTAAAACTTATTTACATGTCAAAGATCGGATCTGTGACGTACCTGATGAAAAGAGTCTCGTTTCAAAAATTCTTCAATAGTGCGAAGACTCTATGTGTATTCACAACGAGATCGATCCTTGCTATCAACTCTTTGATCAATGAAATCCGTGAACAAATTAAACAAAATATTATGTTGAAAGTTTCCTCAACAATCTTATTTCGAAGATAGAAGGACACAAAACACTTTTCTTGCAATTGTATTTTCTCTCTCGGCTTTGTATTATATTCTCACTTTCACAAAGTGATTTTTCTACTCAAGACTTAATCCGGCAAATTTTTTCTATTACCCTTTATATAGCATCACCTATTTGATTGAGCTAATAATTTATTTAGGGTAAAAATTTATTCCGAAAAAGAACTTTGTAAAACTTTTCCATTGAAAAACATTAGTTCGGCCGATGGCCGTGACTAGTCCTTTTCATGGACTCTCCAATTCTAATCCAATTCAAAATTGAATTCAACTTATCAATATTTTTCCATTAAAAACATTTAACTCCTACATCAAATGGGTTGAAAATTGCCGACAAGTCCATATAGACTTTCCACGTTAATTAATCCAATTGTGATATATATAATTAACCAAGAGATATAATTTAATTTTCTATTCCAAATAGAAAATTCCAAATAAAAAATTTAAATATTGTTCACAATATTAATTATATCTTCTGTGCTAGAAAATAATATAATAATATTTCATTTGGACTAATAACTAAAATTATTTGACTAATTAAATTTTATAATTTAATTATCAAATAATAAAGTAATTAGTTCTTTAGCAAAGATCAAAACACTCGTGAGTGTGCGACCCCATAGGTTTAATACTAAGCCGATAATAAATTGATTATATCAATATAGTAATCAAGGGTGACGTCTAGCAATACTCCTTAACGACTGGATAGCATGAAGTATATAATTTACACTCAAGAACCGGTAGAAGAATAATGTAGTAATTCCTTTTGTCCTTATAGCTCTGAATCACCCTAGGATATGGTTCAACTGTCAAATCCTAATAGGCGACCAACTATGTGTTCATGTCAAATATAATTGACCATTGAATGACCTAAGAAACTCTTTTTTTCTTTCATTCAATCGCCCTGGCCAATGTCTTAGTCTGGTCGTTTATAATTCATGACACCAAGGAGCTTAAACTCATTACCAAGAGTTGACATATTCCATCTTGATCCAATCACTAATTCTACAAGCATTTAATCATACCCAATATCTTTTCAACTATCGCCATGTGGCCATAAATGTCTAGTATCAAAGCATAATAAATAACTTGTCAATTACTATGACGATCTCAGGTAAAAGGAAACTCTTACATCACATTCTTCAAGAGAATATCCTATTGACAGTTTATGGTAATTCTAACCATTATGAATTATCCAATAAGTCGGTTCATTGATCATATCTCAATATGCATCATCTACCTATGTGATTTAGTTAATGAGATCAACTAATCTGTATCCCATAAAGAAGATCACATAAATATTGATCTAACCGGATTACCAATGTCCAAATTAATAATCCTATGATCAAGAACAAATTTAGATTAAATTATAAAAAACTTCATTCTCATTATCATGATCTCCATCACGATGACAAGTCTCAAAATTTAATCAAGGACCTTATCAAATTAATCAAGCAATTGATAATAACTATGATAAAAGAATATCAGATGCCATATATTTTTATATCAAATAACGTTCACAAAATATGTTCAAATCATCAAATATGAGATTGGATCTAGGCATATCTACTATATCCCTAACAATCTCCCACTTGCACTAGAATTAATCATTCTTGTACTTCATTCCCAATTTCCACTTGTGCTTGTCAAGGTCCTTTGCGCCAAGAGCTTTAGTGAATGGGTCTGCAACATTTTCATTTCCATCAACCTTTTGAATCTCGACGTCTCCACGTTCAATGATTTCTCTTATCAAGTGATACCTTCATAGAATGTGTTTGGATTTTTGGTGTGATCTTGGTTCTTTTGCTTGAGCAATGGCTCAAGTATTGTCACACAACAATGGAACTGCAACTTCTATTGAAGGAACCACACCAAGTTCAGTTAAGAACTTTTTCATCCATACAACTTCCTTAGCAGCTTCACTAGCTGCTATATATTCTGCTTCAGTCACTGAATCAACTACTGTAGCTTGTTTGGAACTTTTCCAACTCACTGCACAACCATTTAAGGTAAATACATAACCAGAAATAGATTTTCTATCATCTTTATCTGAAGAGAAACTTGCATTAGTATAACCTTTAAGTTCAACTCAGAATCTCCATAAATGAGGAATCGGTCTTTAGTCCTTCTTAAATACTTCCACCACCTTCCAATGTTCCTCACTAGGATTTACCTGATATCGTCTAGTCACTCCAAGTGCATAAGACACATCAGGACGTGTACATGCCATGGTATACATGGTAGCTCCCACTGCACTAGCGTATGGGACCATACACATGCGTTCTCTCTCCTCAGGTGTTTTAGGACAATCCTCCCTATTGAGAGTAATTCTAGTGCCTGTCGGTAGATAGCCTCTTTTGGAATTATACATGTTATACCTTTTCAAAATAGTATCAATGTACAAAGACCGGGAAAGTCCAAGTAGCTTCCTTGATCTATCTCTATAGATCTTTATTCCTAATATATAAGCTGCTTCTCCCAAGTCTTTCATGTAGAACTGTTCAGACAACCAAATCTTAGTACTTTGCAATGCCGGTATATCATTCCCTATGAGCAATATATCATCAACATACAGTACTAGGAATATAATTATGCTCTCACTAACCTTTTTGTACACACAAGGTTCTTCTTCGCTTCTAACAAAATTGAACTTTTCAATTGTCTTGTTAAAACGAATATTCCAACTTTGAGAAGCTTGCTTTAGTCCATAAATGAATCTTTGTAGCTTGCAAATTTTATTATGATCAGACGGAGATATGAAACCTTCAAGTTGTGTCATGTACAGATCCTCTTCTAGCTTACCATTAAGGAAAGCTATTTTCACATCCATTTGCCATATTTCATAATCATAGTATGCTGCTACAAAAAGAAAAATACGAATTGATTTGAGCATTCCCATGGGAGAGAAAGCCTCGTCATAGTCGAATTCTTCTTTCTGACAATATCCCTTGGCAACAAGACGAGATTTGTAGGTCTCCACCTTTCCGTCTGCTCCAATCTTTTTCTTAAAAACCCATTTACAACCTATAGTTTTTATATCCTTTGAAGGTTCAACTAAAGTCCATATTTTATTTTCCTTCATGGATTCCATTTTGGATTCCATGGCCTTTTGCCATTTCTCATAATCATTACTTTGTATAGCCTCTTCATAGGTCTTAGGGTCATCATCATTATGATCAACCTCATTTGGTACATCATCTTGTACCATTAGATTTAATCTAGTTGGTACATTACGTTCTCGTGTAGACCTTCTAAGAGGTGCTTGTACAACTAGTTCACACTGTGCTGGATTTGGTTGTTGTGTAATTTGGTTTGGAACTGGTTCATTAACTTGTTCTTGAACTACATTAAGTTCGTGTACTTCAACCGTTGAAGATGGCAACTTCCTTGTCAACTTCAAAACATCCAATAAAGGTTCTCAACTTGTGTCTCATGATCTTTATTTTGTGTTGTTCATTAGTTTCTTGAACTTCATCAAGTTCTATTTCTCCACTATAATTTCCTTCTAAGAGAAATTTCCTTTCCAAAAAGGTTGCTCCTCTAGCCACAAAGACTTTATGGTCAGAAGGGTGATAGAAATAATATCCCACTGTTTCTTTGGGATACCCAATGAACCTACACTTATCAAATCTTGAGTCAAGTTTGTCAGACTGTAGTCTCTTAACATAAGTTGGACAACCCCAAACTTTAATATGCTTAAGGTTAGGCTTACGTCCTTTTCATATCTCATATGGTGTTGTAGAGACTGACTTATTGGGAACTTTATTAAGTAAATATGTTGCTGCTTCGAAAGCATATCCCCATAAATTTATTGGAAGATTAGTGAACCCTATCATAGATGTCACCATATCTAATAAGGTTCGATTTCTCCTTTCAAACACACCATTGTGTTGTGGTGTTCCTGGAGGTGTCCACTGTGAGAGAATCCTATTCTCTTTGAGATATCCATTAAAATCTTCACTAATATATTCCCCACCTTTATCAGACCTTAGTACTTTGATACTTTTACCAGTTTGTTTCTCAGCTTCACTACGGAACCTTTTGAACATTTTAAAAGATTCAGATTTGTGTTTCATAAGATACATAAATCCATATCTTGGCATATCATCAATGAAGGCGATTAAGTAAGAATATCCACCTCTATCTTGAATTTTCATGAGCCCACAAACATCTGTATGAATTAGTCCCAATAATTCAGATGCTCTTTCTCCACTTCCAGAAAATGGAGATTTGGTCATTTTTCCTTTGAGACAAGATTCACGAGTTGGATATGATTAAAAATCATATTTATCAAGGTACCCTTCCTTGTACAACTTATTAATTCTTTTCTCTCCAATATGACCAAGCCTACAGTGCCAAGATCATGTATGATTTATATGATCATCCCTTTTTCTCTTAAGACTTGAAACATGCATAATCGAATTAGCATTCACATTAGGTAAGACATAAACATCATGTTGGAGATAGCCATTCACATATAAATTATCACCATAATAAATGGAGCAAATACCATTGCCTATAATAATGCGAAAACCACGTTTGTCTAACTTTGAAGCTGAAATTATGTTCGAAACAAATTTAGGAATGTAATAACAATCATCCAACATAAGTATTTTGACCGTAGGCATTATTAAGGAAATTGACTTTACAACTACGGCCGCAACTTTTGCACTATTTCCAACTTGTAGATTAACTTCTCATTTCTTCAACCTTCTACTTATCTGGAACCCTATGCAACGTATTGCAGATGTTATAACCACTGTCAGTATCTAATACCCACAATGAAGAATCAGTAGTAGTTAAAGAAACCTTGAAAATATTTTTCATTAAAGTCTTACCTTGTTTCTTGTCCTTTAGAATTGTGAGATACTCCTTGAAGTTTCTCTTCCATGTCCTATTTTCTTACAATGGAAACATTCAGCATCAAATTGGTCAGCTTTGCTTTCACGACCGATTTTTCATTTAGGTCGTGAAGGCGCCCAACACCGATGTTAGACAAGACAACACTATCGAATAATGCGTTCCATTTATCTTACCAAAATATCTCCAACATTTACTTAAAGCATTCGATAGTAACAAATAGTTTAGGCAAATTTAAAATTGAGATGACCAAAAGAAGTCATAATTAAGTGATTACATCACAAAAGAATAGTCTACTAATGTGTGTGCTAGGAATTAGTGTCACAAGTATGTGGAATCTCGAACCAAATATCAAGAACTAGCTGAACGGCATCAGAAGGGAGAAACTCACCATGGAATCTCGAACCAAATATCAAGATAGTGCTCCGGACGAGTAACTAGATGCACCTGCCGCAGATCTTGTACAATTAAGTACATAAGTGTAGTATGAGTACATAAACAATACGTACCCAGTAAGTAGTCTAACCTCGAAAAAGTAGTGACGAGGGGTCGACTTGACACTTACTAGGGCCAAACAATATATATTTAAGTATGAGTCTAAGCATGGATATTAAGACTAGATAGCAGATAGTAACAAGAAGTGACCAGACTTTCCATAAATATACATTTAAATTTCTATCATTTCAGTTGACAATTTTTATTTCATGGCATTTAAAGTAGATTAAAGTTACAGAAAAGTGCCAAGCAAATAGCATGCGCATAAAATGCCGAGGACGTACGACCCGATCCAATAAAATAATAAAATGTGCACTGCCGAAGGGTCAAACGATGCGTACCATAGATGCATCTATTAACCTGCCGAGGCGAACGGTCCGCTCCCATGAGAGTAGTGTAAAGGATCACCCCACTCGCGGAATATAATTGCGAAGCGGTTACATATAAACATAACATGTTTTTCCTTAATCCTTTTAAAATGATAATTTACTTGAAACCCTCAAATTCTTAAGATTTTGAAACGAATTCCCATCCCATACAAATAGTGCATATAATCAATTATCAGTGTTCATAAAGCATGGTGTAAGCCTAAAACTACCGGACATAACAGGAATAGTCACTACGTACGGACTCTCGTCACCTCATGCATACATAGTCCCCCACAAGTAATCACATATTATATAAGTTCACCTATGGGGAAATTTCCCTGTTACAAGGTTAGAAAAGAGACTTACCTTGCCCCGAAGCTTACTACCAAGCTCAAGAATGCTCTAAAGACCTCAAACCAAAGCCAGACAATCCAAAACTATCCAAATAAGGTAAAAACTAGTTAATATACACTCCAAAGTCCTCACTCCCACTATTAGAGTGATTTCCCAACCCAAATTACAAGATTCCTAAAATCTACCCCCGGTCCCACATACCCGGATTCCGAAATTTTTTGAAGGAAATCGTTACTCATAACTTTAGGATCAAGAATATGTGATTTTCACTAGATTCCATAACAATTTGTGTGGTTAAATCCCATTTCTATTAAAACCCTAGGTTTTACTCTAAACCCATAATTTTCACTAATTTACATACTAAAATCTACCCTTAACTATGTATTAAACTCACATGAGGTAGAATTTACTTATTTCACAAGACTAGGTCAAAATCCCCTTCTCAAGAGCTCTCCAAATCGCCCAAAGTTGAAATAAATGACCCATAAATGCCTAAGTCCCATTTTTAAAAGAACCTTATTACCTCCAGTTCTTTCGCACCTGCGGCGTGTGGACCACACCTGCGGTCTCGCTTCTGCGGACCATCATCCGTATCTGCAGAAAGGGGGAGGACTGGATAGGGTCGGATCTGCGGAAAGGGGGAGGACTGGATAGGGTCGGATCTGTGGAAAGGGGGAGGACTGGATAGGGTCGGATCTGCGGAAAGGGGGAGGACTGGCTAGGGTCACACCTGCGGATAGGTGAACGCACCTGCGGTTCCGCTTCTACGAAAAAAGGGACTGCATCTGCGGAACTTAGGCTCCGCTCTTGGGCCGCATATGCGCAACTTCGCCCGCACTTGTGAGCTCGCGCCTGTGGCTGCCCAAACGCAGGTGCGGTCGCACCAGAATTTGTGCACCAGCAGCTCATTTTGAGCTTGGACTCGACTCGCGCGGCGTCTGAATGGCATCCGGGACCCCCGAGGCCCCGTCCAAACATACCAAACAAGTTCTACGTCATAAAACGGACTCGCTCGAATCGTTAGAACGCCCGAAACAACATGAAAACCAAGAATCACACCCTAAAACCAATTGAATCAAACTTATGAACTTTAAATTCTTCAATTTACTTCCAACAAGCCGAAATGTACTTATACTATTCAGAACGATTCCAAATTTTGTGTGCAAGTATTAAATGACATTATGAAACTATTCCCGATCTTGGAATTTTGTTTGGACCTCTCTATCATCAAAAAATGTTCCAAACCACAATTATAGAACTTCAAAAACCTCAAGAATCAAATTTTCACTGTTTGGCACCGAAATGCTCCCGGGTCACCCGAAACCCGTTCCGAACATACGCCCAAGTTTGAAATCATCATACGAACCTATTGGAACCATCAAATCCCAATTCCAAGGTCGTTTACCCAAAGTGTTGACCGAAGTCAAACTTGGTCTTTTAAGCCAACCTTAAGGAACCAAGTGTTCCGATTCCAACCCAAACTCATCTAAATTCCGAATCAACCTTCCCCGCAATTCATAAATCAATAAAATAAAGTACGGAATCTTATTTAGGGGCACGGGGTTCTAGAAAGCAAAACGACTGATCGGATCGTTACATTTGCCTTCTTTTCCTTTGGGTTTGGTCACACCACCCTTACGAGCAGTAGGCTTTTTCTTGGGTTTACTTTTAACCTTACCCTTCTTCTTAGAAGAGTTTCCAACCAACATGACAGTTCTTTTCTTCTTCTCAGATGCAAGTTGATTCTCATAACCAATCAACATGTTAAGCATCTCATGAAGATCACAATCCATTTTATGCATATTGAAATTAATAATAAATTGTGAAAAGGATTTTGATAGTGACTGCAATATCAAATCTTGAGAAAGCTCTTTCCCCAGCTTGCACTCTAACTTCTCAATTTCTTCAATAAGATCAATCATATGATTGACATAGGGTCCGACTGGAGAGTTTCCAGTCAATTCGGATCCAAATAAAGCCTTAGATAGTTGGTATCGAGATGTACTGCTTTGTGTACCAAACATCTTATTAAGATGTTCAATGATTGAAGTTGGATCCATATCCTGATGTTTCCTCTGTAGTTCAGAACTCATAGAAGCGAGAATGATGCATTTGGTAGTAAGACATTCTTCCAAGTATTTCTGATAAATCTTGGTAGCATCCTCATCATCCTCATCATCCTCATCTGAGACTTCTTTGGCAGGCTTCGATCACATCAATAAGCTTTTCATGCATGAGAACAATTCTCAAATTTTTGTACCAATCATAAAGTTTGGTCCTACCAACGTCTCAAGTATTTCACGCAGTGATATAGCAGAAATATTGAGAAATCTAAAATTAGAAAAAAAAGACAATAATATAAGTATCACGACCCCAAATCTACACTAGCCGTGATGGCGCCTATCGTGGTACTAGGCTAGCCAATTTACTGAACATAATACAAGGTACTTTCCATTTAGAACAATAACGCACTTTTATCAAAAATCTTCCACTCTTAATATTTCACAAATGTGGATAAGTAATGAAAACATATGAACAAAATCCCCAAAACCCGGAGTCAATAGTCATGAGCACTAAATGGAACACAAATCTGACACGATTTCCTTAATACATCAAGTCTAGGAAAAATGTAAATAGCGAAAAAAATGAGAAGGAGAAGGGTGGGGGTGAGAATGCCGTGCAGCTACCTCACAATCTCCGACAACTGCTCCACTGATGAAGAATCAAATCTCACTCGATCCGGGCACCTGGATCTGCACACAAGGTGCAGGGAGTAACGTGAGTACACCAACTCAGTAAGTAACAAATATAAATAAGGAATTGAGTGCAGTGATGAGAGTTAAAAATCATGTAAATTCATATAATAATCATCAGTGGAAATCAATAAATCAAGTCAGGGATCTACATCCCGACAGTTTCATAAAACTCCAGTTTTTGCCTTTCCAAATTTCATATAAAACATTGGTTCCATTTATCGTTTAGAGGAAAAAATGTAAAGAAGAGTGAAAATAATAGTTTCATAGTAAATAAGCCCCTCGGGCACAGTGTCGTTCACAATATAAAGCCTCTCGGGCAAGCCTCTCAGTCACTCGTGACTCATCTCTCGTCAATCAGTACTCACGCTCAATAGGTGCCATATAATAACCATTGCGGCGTGCAACCCATTCCATATATATATATATATATATGGAATGGGTTGCACGCCGCAATGGTTATTATATGGCACCTATTGAGCGTGAGTACTGATTGACGAGAGATGAGTCACGAGTGACTGAGAGGCTTGCCCGAGAGGCTT
>ML417259.1:0-27043 GCA_005239525.1 Nicotiana knightiana | reverse complement strand
TATATATATATATATATATATATATATATATATATATATATATAACGCTGCGACGTGCAACCCGATCCATAAATAGTCGACTGCGGTCACTGGGGGTGTACAGACTCCAGAGGGGCTCCTTCAGCCCAAGCGCTATATCGCTGCGGCGTGCAGCCCGATCCAATATATATATATCGCTGCAGCGTGCAGACCGATCCAATATATATCTCGCCGCGGCGTGCAGCCCGATCCAACATATATCTCGGTGTGGCGTGCAGCCCAATCCAATATGTATATGTATATGCATATAACGCTGCGGCGTGTAGCCCAATCCATCACTATCCTCACAATCCGGCTCTCGGCCTCTCTCAGTCATCACCCTCACAAGACACTCGGGAAACTCACTACAAATCACGGGGACTCAGCCCAAAATATCTTTCATTTGTTTGAAAACAGGGTGAGAAACAGTAATAAACAATAAACAAGTATAAATTAGGACTGAGATTATATTTTCTATCCAAAACAGTGTGAGAATAGTAGTAAAAACACCTCTGTGGGTCCAAAACATGTCGGCACAAGGCCCCAAACATGGCATACAACCAAGATATAGTATAAGTCTCTAAAATACGAAATATCATATGATTTCGAATCAAATACGTGACTTAATAGTTGCTACGGGACGGACCAGGAAACAATCCCTACCGGTGCACGCCCACACGCCCGTCACCTAGCATGCGCGTCACCTCATTTATCAAAACAATACGAAATACCGGGGTTTCATACCCTCATGTCTAGATTTACAATCGTTACTTACCTCAAACCGGATGAAAAACTACACCGCGATACCTTTGCCCCTCGACTCGGACTCAACGCGCTCCGAATATATTCAAAACAAATTCATATCATCAAAATATGCTAAAGGGACAAAGCCCACTCGAAAATATTCAATGTACATCAAAAATCCCGAAATTGGCCAAACCCGACCCTTGAGCCCACGACTCGGATTCCGATAAAAGTCACAAAACTAGAATCCTTACACTCTTACGAGTTAATACATACCAAATACATCAATATCCAACCACAAACGACCCCTCAATTCATTAATTTAAGTCTCCAATTCTCAAGCCCTAAAACCCCCAAATTTAGTCATAAATTTCACCTCTAATCAATCAAATAACACCATAGAAATGAGTTTTAGGTCCAAAAATCTTACCTCCACGAAGTTCCCTTGATTTCCTCTTCAAATCTCTCCCACAAGCTCCAACCCGTATGAAGACTTTGATGAAATAAGACAAAATTCGCAAAGGCTACTATTTATATGCGCTGCCCAGCTAAATCGCACCTGCGGTCACATGCACCACACCTTCGTGACCTCTTCTGCGGTCCACTTAACCGCACATGAGGTTTCCACTTTAGCGCCCAAGACCGCATTTGCGCCCCAGGAACCGCACCTGCGGCCCCGCAGATGCGTCCCAATCACCATATCTACGGTGTTTCACCTCATGGCCAATTTCCGCTCCTGCGGTGATCGCACCTGCGGCCACCCCTCCGCATCTGTGGAATCACAGAACAATTCACACCAGCAACACTCTAAGGCCAAAAACTCCCCCGTCAAGCATTCGAACTCTTCTCGAGGCCCTCGGGACCTCAACAAATGGTACCCACACGTCGTATACCAACATACAAACCTAGTCGAACCTTCAGAACACTCAAAATAACATCAAAAACACCAAATCAAATTCAAATCCAAGCCTAAGGATTTCTAAACTTCCGAAATTCGCCAACGATACCGAAACCACCCAAACCACGTCCGAATGACCTGAAAATTTGCACACACGTCCCAAATGACCCTACGAACCTGTTACAACTTTTGGAATTCCATTCCGACTCCGATAGCTAATTTTCCACTGCCGACCGAAAATCGCCAAAAATCCAATTTCGCCAATTCAAGCCTAATTCTACTCCGGACCCTCGAATGACATTCCGAACACACTCCTAAGTCCCAAATCACCTAATGAAGCTACCCGAGCCACAAGAACTACATTCCGAGATCCTTTACCTATGAGTCAACTTTCGGTTGACTTTTCTAACTAAATCACCATCCTAAGAGACTAAGTGTCTCATTTCTCATCACAACCACTCCGAACCCGAACCAATCAATCCAACGCAACACAAAAGAGCTGAATCATACAAGAATGAAGCAGAAATGGGAAATACAGGGCTAAACTCTCGGAACGACCGACTGGGTCGTTACAATAAGAACATATTATTTTAAACTATTTACCCTCATTATAGTTTAAGAAATATTTATTTCTGTTAGTGGAATAAAGGAATTCTTTAACAATATATATGAGCCCCTCAGAAGTCAAGTCGTGTCCCATATATATTTTAAAGGTAGGTACTTTTACCAATTGTATCTCCATACAATTTCCTTAAATAACTCTATGCCAAATAGTTCCCTGGTAGTCAGGTTGATCCTATTGGCATAGTTGAGTTCAATCATCATGATAACAAAGAACTTATTAAATTTTATACTCCCCGGGTAGTCCAAGCGTCTAGTGTAATATTGAATAATTCTTTCAATCCATGTATCTAATGCAATAAATAGTTTTAACATATACTCGAACTATAAGTCTCCTGGTTGTCAAGCCGCTCCTCATAAACAAGAAATAAATAAAATTATTTATTTTAATGGATAGCTTTACAATAAAATATCTTATATGTTATTATTTAAGAACTCAAATTTTAGTAAGAGGTAATTGTTACTAAAATAATTTTTAATAATATAAAGATTAAATCTTTTAGAGTATGTGAATTTAGTTAAAGTTGACTATTTGCTTAGTCCTAAATTAATTTACATCACATGTAATAAATAGTACAAAATTATGTAATGAACAAGCACATGACATAAAAACGAAATTCAGCATCTTCTAACATGCTTATCTTATATATCATATAAAAATAATTCATGCCAGAAAACTATTATTAATTAACATCTCATAAACTAATAACAATTAAAATAATTGTAGAATCCAATAACCTATTATAGATTACCATCGTCTCTAATACAAAATTTTAAATTTAAGTTATGAACTATCTCAACAGTTTAACTTATATGAATTCATATTTTATTCACAATAAATTAATATCAATCCATATGCATTCAAACAATTTGATTATTGCACAAGACACATGTATTATGGTTTGAACTCTTCAATGGAATCATAAAATATTTCGTAAATAAAGTTTAGACACAATAAACCACGACTCTGATACCACTGTAGGATTGCATATAGGTGTTCGTAACATGCAGCGGAAGACAATAACAATCCTAGGCAGATCTTTTAGTGTAAAATTTATTTACATGTTAAAGATCGAATTTGAGACGTACCTGCTCAAAAGAGTCTCGTTTCAAAAATTCTCCGATAGTGCGAAGACTCTATGCGTATCCATACCGAGACTGATCCATGCTATCAACTCTTTGATCAATAAAACTCGTGAACAAATTGAACGAAATATTATGCTGAAAGTTTCCTCAACAATCTTATCTCGGAGATAGAAGGACAAGAAACACTTTTCTTATAATTGTATTTTCTCTCTTGACTTTGTATTGTATTCTCACTTTCACAAAGTAATTTTTCTTCTCAAGACCTAATCCGGTAAATTTTCTTCATTACCCTTTATATAGCATCACTTATTTGGTTGAGGTAATAATTTTTTTAGGATAAAAATTTATTTCAAAAATAAACTTTGTAAAACTTTTCCCTTGAAAAATAGTAGTTCGGCCGATGGCTGCGGCTAGTCCTTTTCATGGACTCTCCAATTCTAGTCCAATTCAAAATTGAATTCAACTTGTCAATATTTTCTTATTAAAAAATTTAACTCCCATATCAAATGGGTTGAAAATTGCCGACAAGTCCATGGAGTTTCCACGTTAATTAATCCAATTCAAATTGGATTTACTAACAAGGCTTTATTAATAATTTATATAACATCTCTTATATAAAATAAGTTTTAGTTATATATATCACATATGTATTTTAACCAAGAGATATAATTTAATTTTCTATTCCAAATAGAAAACTTCAATTTGTTCACAATATTAATTATATCCTTTGTGCTAGCAAAGAATATAATATTTCATTTGGACTAATAACTAAAACTATTTGACTAATTAAATTATTTAATTCAATTATCAAATAATAAAGTAATTAGTTCTTTAGCAAAGACCAAAATACTCGTTAGAGTGCAATCACATAGATTCAATACTAAGCCGGTAGTAAATTAATTATATCAATATACTTATCAAGGGTGGCGTCTAGCAACACTCCTTAATGACCGGATAACATGAAGTATACAACTTACTCTCAAGAACTAGTAGAAGAATAATGTAGTAATTCCTTCTGTCGTTATAGCTCTGGGTCACCAGGATATGGTTCAACTATCAAATCCTAATAGGCCACCAACTATGGGTGTGTTTGGTGCGAAGTAAAACATTTTCCAAGGAAAAATTTTCTTGAAAAACAAGTAATAATCCTATTAATTTTTCCGTGTTTGGTACGCAAATTAAGAAAAATAACTTCTCAAGGGTATTCATAAATAATTTGGATACAATAAACATGAAGCCATAAACTTTTTTAAAACAGAAATTTGAAATTACAAAGAAAAAAATTGAAATTTGAAAAAGAAAGAAGTCTTTTTGGACAGAGGGGGTGGGGTGGGTAGATATGGGGTGGGGTTGGATAGGTGGGTGTGGGGGTGTAGGGTGAGAGAAGGTTGAGAAGGAGTTTTGGAACTATCGCCATGTGGCCATATGTGTCTAGTATCAAAGCATAATAAATAACTTGTCAATTACTATGACGATCTCAGGTCAAAGAAAACTCTTATATCACATTCTTCAAGAGAATATCCTATTGATAGTTTATGGTAATTCTAAACATTAGGAATTATCCAATGAGTCGGTTCAATGATCATATCTCAATATGCATCATCTACCTATGTGATTTAGTTAATGAGATCAACTAATCTTTATCCCATAAAGACGATCACATAAATATTGATCTAACCAGATTACCAATGTCCAAATTAATAATCCTACAATCAAGAAAAAATTTAGACTAAATTATAAGAAACTTCACTCTCATTATCGTGATCTCCATCACAATGACAAGTCTCAAAATTTAATGAAGGACCTTATCAAATTAATCAAGCAATTGATAATAACTATGATCAAAGAATATCAAATGCCATATATTTTTATATCAAATAACGTTTACAAAAATATGTTCAAATCATCATATATAATATTGGATCTAAGACATATCTATTATATCCCTAACAGTATTTGCGTGGAATCCAAGGTTTCCACCTATGTATTATGGCATATTTATAGCCTGTTTGGCCAAGCTTCTTTTGAGGCAAAAGCATTTTTTTTTTTTGTCAAAAGTATTTTTTTTCTAAAATCATGGTGTTTGACCAAGATTTTTAAAGGAAAAAAAAGTATATTTTTATAAAACCTAGAAAAAGACCTAATAGGAGAATACAATTTCCTCCTACAATAGGAGGAAGAGTTTTTGAAACTCAAACACTGGCGATCCTCCATTAAATCCAGCTACTCTTTTTTCTCGTTTTATTTACTGTTTTTGGGGCTTTTGATATATAAAAATCTTGATCTAAGAGATGGTTTGCTTGCTATTTGAATTTCGACAGATCTTACCGGTATATAGCTTTTCTGGCGACCGTGAATTTTTCGGCCACTACTGCGGCCAGTGAAGTTTTCCGGCTAAACCATTTTGGACCGAAAATCATTTCTCAACTGAACTTGTGTTTGTGCTTGTGGGTCAGATGTATAATTCGGTGGCTAGCCGCTTGAATTAATTTTAGGCTATAAAATATATATTGTAATTTTGGACTACCAGGTGTTATAAGTTTCTCTCTAGTAGCTATAAATGAATTTTTCTCAATAAACTAGTTGTTACTGTTTACGGATCTTGACATCAACTATCTTCTGCACCTCGACCACGGGCCTTGTCATCTCTCGATCGACCTCGACCGACTCCTTTCTCGATACTTCTTAATCCCAAGTACTGAGGTGGATTTCAATCCATACAGAACTGACCGATATTTTATGGTTAGCTAGCAGTTAAGTAAATTTAAGATAAGTTGGCTAACAGATTAGTACATGCCGATAACCGATAAGCCAAACCGTTAAGCTTAATTATCTGCCTGATTCGCCCGATAAGCATCCCTAAGAGGAGATGTTACGCTGCTCTGGGGTTTGTACCCTCCACCTCAACCATGAAATGCAAGAAATTCACCAACTGAGCTAGTTTTCAACCATGATAGCAGACTTTGATTGGGTATTTTTTTTTTGCACATTTGTGTAAAATATCATAGCTCTTTAATTGGAAGGGATTTTAATTTTGCAAATTTGGAGACGTAAAATCGGACACATTTTGTGTTCACTGCCTTAAATTTATAGAAATACAAGGATTATTATTTCCAACATTTAACTACAATTTAATCAAAGGGCTAAAAATAAAGAAATAGATGTAAACTATGAGAATTAATAGCCCATTTCGCCAAACTATAAAAATCGATTTATTTTGAGAAGTGCTTTTTCTCAAAAGTGTTCTTCTCAAAAATACTTTTGGTGAGAAGCAGTTTGTGTTTGGATAATTAATTTGAAAAGCATTTCTGAGCAGCAATTAGTATTTGGCCAAGCTTTAAAAAACTGCTTCTAAGTGTATTTTTCTAAAAAGTGCTTTTGGAGAGAAGTTACTTTTTTCTTCTTCTCCAAAACTACTTCTTCTTCTCCCCGAAAGTAATTTTTTTTTCCTTTCAAAAGCTTGGTCAAACACCATGATTTTAGAAAGAAAATACTTTTGACAAAAAAAAATGCTTTTGCCTCAAAAGAAGCTTGGCCAAACAGGCTATAAATATGCCATAATACGTAGGTGGAAACCTTGGATTCCACGCAAATACTGTTAGGGATATAATAGATATGCCTTAGATCCAATCTTATATATGATGATTTGAACATATTTTTGTGAACGTTATATGATAAAAAAATATATGGCATCTGATATTCTTTTATCATAGTTATTATCAATTGCTTGATTAATTTGATAAGGTCGTTCATTAAATTTTGAGACTTGTCATCGTGATGGAGATCATGATAATGAGAGTGAAGTTTCTTATAATTTAATCTAAATTTTTTTTTGATCGTAGGATTATTAATTTGGACATCGGTAATCTGGCTAGATCAATATTTATGTGATCGTCTTTATGGGATTCTTGATCAATATACTTTGATTATGATTCAATATTTATTTTTTTACTATCCATGCTTACCTGTTGTCGTCTTTTAAAATATCACCTAGTTTGGTACTTACAGTATCATGTGTTTCCATAACAACATATTGGGTAAAAGGGTAGGACAAATTAAGGCGACAAGGCCCACTGTTTTTCGAACAAATACTTTTTGCTTACATTGTTGATGAAATGTTTACATTCATGAGCAGTATGACACCTTTGGAGTTTTGATTTATGATGCCAATGTTGTACAAGTCATATTTCTCAATTCTGAATGTAGCTTCTATACCTTAACCAAGGAGGTTCACACTAATTCAAGGTTGTAGGCAAATCTATTACAGCCAACTAGAAACAAAAGAAAGCAAGAGGAATTGTATAGTATTGTCACTATATAATTTATATACAATACGCTGTCACTATACAGAATATATACAAAAATAGATTGTCATTATACAAAAATACACTAATAGACTGTCATTATACAAAAATATACTAAATAGACTGTCACTACATATGTCAAGACCCAAATCTTAAATCAGGTCGCGATGGTGCCCAACACCGCAGTCAGGCAAGCCAATATCAATCTACTAGTGAGTTTCATGTAGTTTACCAAAACATTTTCAACACTTGCTTGACTTAGTTTTGAGACATTAAGTGAACGGATAACTTAGGCCATCTTAAACAGAGATGGCCGTAAAAGTCATATTTTAATATTTACAGCCCAAACTAATGTCTACTAGCGTGTGTGCCAGGAACTAGTGTCACAAGTCTATAGGCATCTAGTAGAATAATATCAAAAGAATAAAAGTTTGTCCTACTGTCTGAGTAAGTATAGACAGAAATAGGAAAAGAATAGTTCTAAAGTGCTGTTGGAGATCGCCAGGAGAAGCAGCTCACCGTGAAGCCTTGAATCGATATAATTCAGGGACGAGCTCCGGACTGATACCCAGATGCACCTGCCTTAGATCCTGTACAATTAAGTACAGGGTGTAGCATGGGTACATAAAATAATATGTACCCAGTAAGTATCCAGTCTAATCTTGAAGAAGTAGTGACGAGAGGTCGACTTGACACTTACTAGGGTCCAAACAATATATTTAGGTGATATTTTAAAAGAGGACAACATGTAAGCATGGATAGTAAAGAAATAACTATCGAATCATAATAAAAATCCAAATACATGGTGAAGAACCAATATACAAGTTTTCAGTTCATTCTTCCAGAATATTTCACAGCTCAACAGTCATAAAAACATCAAGCAAATAGCATGCGCATAGTGAAATAAGGACATACGGCCTGAGCCAACATAATAATAATAATTGTGCACTATCGAAGGGTCGAACGACGCGAACCATAGATGCATTTGTTAACCTGCCATGGCGTACGGCCCGCTTCCATGAGAGTAGGGGAAAGAATCATTCCGCTTGCAGGATATAAATTGCGAAGCGGTCGCATGCAAACACAACATCTTTCTTTAAATCCTTTCCAAATAACAATTCTTTTAAAACACCAATTCTCGGTTTTCTTGAAACAAAGTTGCATACAATGAAGTTACAAAGCATATAACTCAAGTTTCTTGGACCTCAACTGGCGATCCTGCCTGAGATAAGTCGGTGTGATACCTCCGGAGCATGGATACATGAAAGACCAGATGAACTCTTGATAAACTGGGAGGTAAGGCAAGCTCGTAGGCAACCTCCCCAACTAGACTCAACACCTCGAATGGACCTATAAATCTCGGGCTCAAATTTCCCTTCTTCTCAAACTTCATAATACCCTTCGTCGGCGAGACCTTCAACAGAACCTTCTCGCACTCCATAAATGATACATCACGCGCCTTCTGATCTGTGTAACTCTTCTTTCTGGATTGTGCTGCGCGCAGCCTCTCCTGAATCAACTTTACCTTCTCCAAAGAATCCTTCACCAGATCGGTGCCATATAGCTTAGCCTCGCCAGGCTCAAACCACCCGATGAGAGAGCGACATCGCCGACCATATAAGGCCTCAAATGGAGCCATCTCAATGCTGGACTGATAACTATTATTATAAGCAAACTCGACCAAAGGAAAGAACTGGTCCCACTGTCCTCCAAAGTCAATCACACATGCCCTGAGCATGTCCTCCAATATCTGAACTGTCCGCCCCGACTGCCCGTCAGTCTGAGGGTGAAATGTTGTGCTGAGCTCTACCCGGGTGCCCAACTCACTTTGCAATGCTCTCCAGAAGTGCGAGGTGAACTGAGGACCTCGATCTGATACAATGGACACAGGCACACCGTGCAACCTAACTATCACCCGAATGTAGATCTGGGCTAACCTCTCAGAAGTATAAGTAGTAGCTACTGGAATGAAATGTGCCGACTTGGTCAACCTATCCACAATGACCCAAACCGCATAAACCTTCCACAAGGTCCGAGGCAACCTAACTACGAAGTCCATAGTGGTGCGCTCCCATTTCCACTCAGGTATAGGCATCTGCTGAAGTAGGCCTCCTGGCCTCTGGTTCTCATACTTAACCCACTGTAAATTTAGAAACCTAGCCACATACTCCACTATGTCTTTCTTCATCCGCCTTCACCAGAAATGCTGCTTCAAGTCAGGATACATCTTCGTAGCACCGGGATGAATAGAATAACGTGAACTGTGAGCCTCTTCTAGAATCCTCTCCCTCAGGCCATCAACATTAGGGACACATACGCGACCCTGAAGTCTCAGAACACCATCCTCGCCAATAGAAACCTCCTTGGCACCACCCTGTACCACTGTCTCCCGCAGCTCTGCCAAGCGCGGATCATCAAACTGCCGAGCCTTGATCTCCCCCAATAATGAAGACTGAGAAACCACACATGCAAGAACTCGGCGTGGTTATGAAAGATCCAACCTCACCAGGCGATTATCTAAGGACTGAATGTCCAAAGCTAGAGGTCTCTCCTCCACCGAAATATAAGCCAAGCTACCCATACTCTCCGCCTTTCTGCTTAAGGCATCTGTTACCACATTTGCCTTGCCCGGATGATAAAAAATGGTGATGTCATAATCCTTCAGCAACTCAAGCCACCTACGTTGCCTCAAATTAAGATCCCTTTGCTTGAACAAGTGCTGCAAACTGCGGTGATCTATATAAACCTTACAAGGCCCCCCATACAAGTAGTGCCTATAAATTATAATAGCATGAACAATCGCCGCCAACTCCAGATCGTGCACAAGGTAATTCTTCTCATGAACCTTCAGCTGCCATGAAGCATATTCAATAACTCGCCCTCCTGCATCAACACACAACCCAAACCAACATGTGAAGCGTCGCAATAAAATATATACATCCCAGAACCAGAAGGCAACACTAGAACACATGCTGAGGTCAATGTTGTCTTGAGCTTCTGAAAGCTCGCCTCACACTGGTCGGACCATCAGAATGGGGCATTCTTCTGAGTCGATATAGTCAGAGGAGCTGCAATGGATGAAAAACCCTCCACAAATTAGCGATAATAACCTGCTAGACCCAAGAAGCTCCTGATCTCTGTAGCTGAAGGAGGGCGTGGCCAACTCTGAACTGCCTCAATCTTCTTAGCATAAACCTTGATACCCTCTCCGGATACCACATGCCCCAAGAATGCCACAGAATCCAACCAAAACTCACACTTGGAGAACTTAGCATACATCTTATGTTCTCTTAAAGTCTGGAGCACAACTCTTAAATGCTGCTTGTGCTTCCCCAGGCTAATTGAGTAAATCAGAATGTCATCAATGAAGACAATGACAAAAGAATCAATATAAGGCCTGAATACCTTGTTCATCAAGTCCATAAATGCTACTGGGGCATTAGTCAAGCCAAAGGACATCACCAGGAACTCATAATGACCATATCTCGTACAAAAGGCCGTCTTTGGAACATCCGAGTCCCGAATCTTCAGCTGATGGTACCCCAATCTCAAGTCAATCTTAGAAAAAACCCGATCACCCTGCAACTGGTCAAACAAATCATCGATACATGGCAATGGGTACTTGTTTTTTGATGGTGACCTTGTTCAACTGGCGGTAATCAATACACATCCGCATAGTCCCATCCTTCTTCTTCACAAATAACACTGGAGCACCCCAAGGCGATACACTCGGTATTATAAACCCCTTAGCCAACAACTCCTCAAGCTGTTCTTTTAGTTCCCTCAATTCCTTCGGAGACATACGGTACGGGGGAATAGATATAGGCTGGGTACCTGGATCTAAGTCAATGCAAAAATTAATGTCACGATCCGGTGGCATGCCTGGAAGGTCTGAAGGGAATAGATCATCAAACTCTCGAACTACTGGCACTGAATCAATCGTTGGAGACTCGGAGGTGGTGTCCCGCACATACGCAAGATAAGACAAACAACCCTACTCGACCATATGTCGAGCTTTCAGAAAAGAAATAACCCGACTAGCGGCACTAACGGAGGAACCTCTCCACTCCAATCTCGGGAACTCGGTCATGGCTAAAGTAACAGTTATGGCATGGAAATTTAGATTGACATGATAGGGAGACAGCCAATCCATGGCCAGGAAGACCTCAAAATCAACCATATCAAGCAACAAGAGGTTCGCTCTGGTCTCGAACCCACAGAATGTAACCACACAGGATTGATAAATCCGATTCACAACTACTGAATCGCCCACGAGAGTGGGCACATAAATAGGAGTATCCAAGGACTCACGAGGAATATCCAGGGAGTGAGAAAATAAGGCTGATACATATGAATAAGTGGACCCTGGATCGAATAATACCGATGCATCTCTACAACATACTGAAATAATACCTGTGATCACGGCATTTGAGGCCACCGCATATGATCTGGCCGGAATAGCATAGAATCTGGTTGGAGCGCCGGATGACTGAACTCCACCGGAATAAACAGGGCTGAATGGGCTCCCCTTGCGTGACCTCCACCTCTGGGACGACCCCTACCAGCCCGTCCTCCACCTCTAGGTGGACGAACCGCTGGTGCTGATCTCATAGGCTGGTGACCCTGCTGCACTTCTTTGCCTCGAGCCTGGGACAATGCCTCTTAATGTGACCTGGATCCCCACACTCATAACAACCTCCCGGCAGCATGGCCTGCTGCCCTGAAGAAGAATCCTGAATAGTTGGAGGGCGATGTGAACTCTCTGGCATAACACTGAAGTAAGGGTTGGAAGACCCCTGACGACCAAAATACCCGCCGGAGGAACCCTGAATAGCTGGCGGGCGGTAAGAACTATCCGTCATGGCGCTGGAATAAGGCCTCGCTGGAACACCTCGTGGAGGTGGTGGGGGTGCTGAATATGGGGGCCTACTGGGTTGGCCCCTACAAAACTGACCTCTGCCCCTAGCTGGAGCACCTATGAAATCCCTAGAAAATCTAGCTCTCATATCCTACTGCCCCTGCTCTCTGTTCCTCGACCGATAACCCTCGATCCTGCGAGCAATCACTACCACAAGCTGATAGGGAATCCCCATGTCCACCTCTCGGGCCATGTTGGCCCTAATACCTGGATGCAACCCAGCTACACACCGCACTATCTCTGCGTCAGTAGGAAGTATCATGAGTGCAGGACGAGACAACTTAGAGAAACCTAGCCTTGTAGTCGGTCACTAACATCTGACCCTGCTCCAGCTGCTCAAACTGATACCGCAACTCTTCCCTCTCAGAGGGTGGAATATACCGATCCAAAAATAGCCGAGTGAACTGCTCCCAAGTGATGGGAGGGGAATCTGTCGGTCTGCAAAGAATATAGGACTGCCACCATCTACGGGCCCTGCCCTCTAGATGAAAATTAGTGAAGTCAACTATATGAGACTCCAGTGTCCTCATGTTGTGCAGTCTGTCCCTGCACCTATCAATAGAGTCCTATGCATCCTCATGATGCTCGCCTTCGTAGACAGGAGGGTGCAGTCTGGTCCACCTGTCTAATAATTTCTACGGATCACCGTCCGCAGCTGGTCTGACCTCAGGTGCTACTGTTGCTGGCTGGACTCCGCCCACGGGCAGTGTACCCGGGGTCTGATATACTGCTGCTGCATGTCCGGCGGCCTGTGCAGTAGGGGTCTGTGCTCCCCCTCCCGCCTGAGATGTGGTCGAATCTGCTGGATATAAACCAGCATGATTCATGGTGTCCATGAACCGCATCATACGGCCCATGATCTCCTGAAATCCTGGCGCTGTCATAAAGTCAAAAGGGGCAGGATATGCCTGCTCCTTAGTGATGGGACCCTCTACCTGCCATGTTGGCCCTAACACCTCTCGGGCCATGTTGCCCTAATACCTGGATGCAACCCAGCTACAAATATCTGCACTCTCTATACGTCAGTAGGAAGTACCATGAGTGCAGGACGAGACAACTCAGAAAACCTAGCCTCGTAGTCGGTCACTGACATCTGACCCTGCTCCAGCTGCTCAAACTGATACAGAAGCTCTTCCCTCTCAGAGAGTGGAATATATCGATCCAGGAATAGCCGAGTGAACTGCTCCCAAGTGATGGGAGGGGAATCTTCCGGTCTACCAAGAATATAGGACTGCCACCATCTACGGGCCCTGCCCTCTAGGTGAAAAGTAGTGAAGTAAACTCCATGAGACTCCAGTATCCTCATGTTGTGCAGTCTGTCCCTACACCTATCAATAAAGTCCTGTGCATCCTCATGACGCTCGCCTCCATAGACTGGAGGGTGCAGTCTAGTCTACCTGTCTAATAATTTATGCGGATCACCGTCCGCAGCTGGTCTGACCTCAGGTGCTGCTGTTGCTGGCTGCTGGCTGGACTCTGCCCACGGGCAGTGTACTCGGGGTCTGATATACTACTGCTACATGTACGGCGGCCTGTGCAGTAGGGGTCTGTGCTCCCCTCCTGCCTGAGGTGTGGCCGGATCTGTTGCAAATAAACCAGCCTGAGTCATTGTGTCCATTAACCACATCATACGGCCCATGATCTCCTGAAATCCTAGCGTTGTCATAAAGTCCAAAGGGGCAGGATATGATGTGGGCACCTCGCCCTGCTCCTCAGTGATGGGATCCTCTACTGGATCCGCTGGGGGTGTAACTGGTACAACTCTAGGATGCCCTCATCCCCTACCTTGGGCCGGTGCCCTCCCCCGGCCTCGGATGACGGGGGTAGCGGCCCCTCCTGGATTCGGAACGTCGGTTGCGCGCGTCTTCACCATCTGTGAGAGAATAGAAGAGTGAGATTTTGTATTCCATCAACTGCACGATAGAATATGAATAAAGAGAGATTTCCTAACACCCTATAGCCTCCCGAAGATAAATACAGACGTCTCCGTACCGATGCGCAAGACTCTTTTGGGTTTGCCCATAACTTGTGAGACCTACGTGAACCTAGAGCTCTGATACCATGTTGTCACGACCCAAATCTTAACGCAAGTAGCGATGACGCCCAACACCGCAGTCAGGCAAGCCAACATCAATCTACTAGTGAGTTTCATGTAGTTTACCAAAATATTTTCAACACTTGCTTGACTTAGTTTTGAGACATTAAGTAGAAACGGATAATTTAGGCCATCTTAAACAGAGATGGCCATTAAAGTCATAATTTAATATTTACAGCCCAAACTAATGTCTACTAGCGTGAGTTACAGGAACTAGTGTCACAAGTCTACAAGCATCTAGTAGAATAATATCAAAAGAATAAAAGTCTGTCCTACTGTCTGAGTAAGTATAGACAGAAATGGGAAAAGAATAGCTCCAAAGTGTTGCTGGAGATCGCCAGGAGAAGCAGCTCACCATGAAGCCTTGACTTGATATAACTCAGGGACGAGCTCCGGACTGATACCCAGATGCACCTGCCTTAGATCCTGTACAATTAAGTACAGAGTGTAGCATAAGTATATAAAATAATATGTATCCAGTAAGTATCCAATCTAATCTCGAAGAATTAGTGACGATAGGTCGACTTGACACTTACTAGGGTCCAAACAATATATTTAGGTGATATTTTAAAAGAGGACAACATGTAAGCATGGATAGTAAAGAAATAAATATCGAATCTTAATCAAATCCAAATACGTGGTGAAGAACCAATATACAAGTTTTCAATTCGTTCTTCCAGGATATTTCACAGCTCAACAGTTATAAAAACATCAAGCAAATAGCATGCACATAGTGAAATAAGGACATTCGGCCTGGGCCAACATAATAATAATAACTGTGCACTGCCGAATGGTCGAACGGCGCGAACCATAGATGGATCTATTAACTTGCCGTGGCGTAAGGGCCCTCTCCCATGAGAGTAGGGGAAATAATCACTCCTCTCGTGGGATATAAATTGCGAAGTGGTCTCATGCAAACACAACATCTTTCTTTAAATCCTTTCCAAATTACAATTCTTTTAAAACACCAAATTCTCGGTTTTCTTGGAACAAAGTTGCATCCAATGAAGTTACAAAGCATATAACTCAAGTTAATGAAATTCACATGGCATGGTTTGGGCCTAACTACCCGGACATAACAATAATAGTCTCTATGCATGGACTCTCGTCACCTCGTACGTACGTAGTCCCCCACAAACAATAACACATAATCATTTATTTCACCTATGGGGAAAATTCCCTCTTACAGGGTTATAAAGAAGACTTACCTCGCGTCAAGTCTACTTCCCGGGTCAAGAATGCGCCCGAAACTCCAAATTCGTCGCCTAAGGACTCGAAACTAGTCAAATATTGCATAAATAAATCAGTCTATACTCCAAAGTCCTTGATTCTCCTACTTAAATGATCATTTCAACCTAAATTGGGAAAATCCTAAAATGTACCTCCGGGACCACATGCTCGGATTCCGGAAATGTTTGGAGGAAACTATCACCCATGGCCTAAGGATCAATATTATATAGTTTTTGTATGATTCCTTAACAAATTTCTTGGTAATTTCCCATTTTTGTCAAAAACCTAGGTTTTTTCTCTAAACCCATGATTTTCACTAATTTGATGTGTTAATCTACCTAAGAATTCAAGTATTAAGCTAAATTTATAGTAGGAATTACTTACCTTATAGTAGCTAGGTCGAATACCTTCCTTGCATTCTCTCAAAATCGCCCAAAGATGAAGAGAAGTGTTCAAAAATGGCTGAGTCCCATATTTAAAACGAAGCTCACTGCCTACAGCCTTTTTGCACGTGCGGCTCTAGGACCGCACCTGCGGTCTCGCATCTGCGGAGAAGGGGAAGGGGCCTGGCTTCGAGTCCGCATCTGCGGAAATGGGCAGCTCCCTCAGGAGTCGCACCTGCGAGGCTGGGACCACATAAGCGGTCTCGCACCTGCGACTTGCCCTCCGCAGGTGCGGTCGCACCAGATCTGGTGCACCAGCAGTCATTTAAGGCTGGTTTTTGCCTCGCTCGATGCCGGAATGGCATCTGGGCCCACCCGAGACCCCGTCCAATATACAAACAAGTCCTAAATCATAATACAGACTCGCTCGAGCCTTCGGAACGTCTGAAACAATGCTAAATCGAAAAATCATACCCCAAAACCTATTGGATCAAACTTAAGAACTATAAGTTCTTGAATTCGCTTTCAATACACCGAACTACCTATACTACTCGGAATGACATCAAATTTTGTGAGCAAGTCGTAAATGACATAGCGGAACTGTTCCCGGTCTCAAAATTCCGTTTGGATTTGGATAACACAAAAACACGTTCCAAACCTCAAGTTTGAACTTAAGGAAACCTTAATTCACTATTAGGCGCCGAAACGCCCCCGGGTCATCCAAAATCCATTCCGAACACACGCCTAAGTCCAAAATTATGATACGAACCTACCGGAACCTTGGAATCTCAATTACGAGGTCGTTTACTAAAAATATTGACCGAAGTCAAACTTGGCCTTAAAGGCCAACCTTAAGTAACGAAGCGTTCCTATACCACTCCAAACTCCTCAAAACCTCAAACCACCCGTCCCTGCAAGTCATAAATCAGTAAAGCAACTACGAAAAGTCTCATTTAGGGTCACATGGTTCTAGAACACAAAACAACCGGTCGGGTCGTTACAACATATCTTATATACAATAGACTGTCATGATACAAAACATATACAAAATAGACTGTCACTATGAAAAATATATACTAAATGAACTGTCACTATACAAAATATATACAATTCAACAGAATCTAAGAAATGATCAAATTCTAAAATCATTTCTATTTTGTTTCTATAATATAAAAATTCAAGTTTCATTTTTGAATGAAGTTACACAATACAGATCTTATTCGTTTAATAGTTTACTCAAAAGTTACTCAATGAATTGATTGACTGGATTTGCAGGATGGATAGATAAAAAAATGATTCAACCTCAGACCCGTTTAAATGTGGCGGATAACAGCGGGGCTCGAGAATTGATGTGTATTCGAATTATAGGAGCTAGTAATCGTCGATATGCTCATATTGGTGACGTTATTGTTGTTATGATCAAATTAGTTGTACCAAATATTCCCCTAGAAAGATCAGAAGTAGTCAGAGTTGTAATTGTGCGGACCTGTGAAGAACTCAAACGTGACAACGTCTACGAATCTATTCTAATTATCAATGAATTTCTCAAATTTTAGGTGGAATGGGGATTGTAATTCTTTCTACTTCTCGAGGTATAATGACAGACCGAGAGGATCGACTAGAAGAAATAGGTGGAGAGATTTTGTANAATTCCGCGAATTTTAGGTGGAATGGGGATTGTAATTCTTTCTACTTCTCGAGGTATAATGACAGACCGAGAGGCTCGACTAGAAGGAATAGGTGGAGAGATTTTGTGTTATATCTGGTAATCCTTTTAATATCCAAATTGGATTAGAAACTTCCTATTTGTGAAAAAGAAAAAAAGGGGGTTGTCTAATATCTTTCTTATTAGTTGATACCTCAAGAGGAATTTAAGAACCAAAAAAGAGTCAAGAAGCTTTAATTACTGAATCACTTCCCAACGGTCTGTTCCTGGTTCGTTTAGATCTGATTATAAATTACGTTTAAGAAAAGATCTGGCATAGTTTTATACGGATACTTCCAGGAGATAGAGTCAAAATTGAAGTAAGTCCTTATGATTCAACCAAAGGGAGTCTATTAATTAACTCCACAATAAAGATTTGAAGGATTAGTTTTTCAACTTCACCATTCCTTTTGTGGAAATAAAATTCGAGATGAAAAATTTCAAGAAACTTATTTTCTTCCAAGAAATAGATTCAGAATTAAGGTAAGGAATGAGAAATATGAAAATAAGAGCTTCTGTGTGTAAAATTTGTGAAAAATATCGACTAATCCGTAAGCGGGGACGAATTATAGTAATTTGTTCCAACCCGAGACATAAACAAAGACACGAATAATCAGACTTGCCAGAAGAGCCGATGTAAAAATAAAGAATCTATTTTGATATGAAGTGGATATATCCATATATCTCTGGCTCATATTTACGAGATGATAAAATATGACAAAAGCTATACCGAAAATTAGTTCGCATAAGAATGGACGTATTGGTTCACGTAAGGGTGCACGTAGAATACCAAAGGGAGTTATTCATGTCAAGCATGTTTCAATAATACCATTGTCACTGTTACAGATGTACGAGGTCGAGTAATTTCTTGGTCCTCCGCCGGTACTTCTGGATTCAAAGGTACGAGAAGAGGAACACTGTTTGCTGCTCAAACCGCAGCAGCAAATTCTATCCGTATAGTAGTGGATCAAGGTATGCAACAAGCAGAAGTCATGACAAAAGGTCCGGGTCTCGGAAGAAATGCAGCATTACGAGCTCGTCGAAGTGGTATACTATTAACTTTCGTACGAGATGTAACTCTGATGCCATATAATAGATGTAGACCTCCGAAAAAAAGACGTGTGTAGAACTCAGCATTGAAGAAATCTCAAGAGAAATAAAAGATTTGATGATCTAATCAAATAATAGTATTATGATTCGAGATAAAGTACCAGAATCTACTCGGACATTACAGTGGAAGTGTGTTGAATCAAGAATAGATAGTAAACGCCTTTATTATGGACGTTTTATTCTTTCTCCACTTATGAAAGGCCAAACCGACACAATAGGCATTGCGATGTGAATAGAGTTACTTGGAGAAATAGAAGGAACATGTATCACATGTGTAAAATCTGAGAAAGTCCCACATGAATATTCTACCATAATGGCCATTCAAGAATCGGTACATGACATTTTAATGAATTTGAAAGAAATTGTATTAAGAAGTAATCTATATGGAATTTCTGAAGCATCTATTTGTGTCAAAGGTCCTGGATATGTAACTGCTCAAGATATTATCTTGCCGCCTTTTGTACAAAAATCATTGATAATACACAACATAAATCCAGTTTAGCGGAACCAATTGAAGTTATCCTATAGATGTTGTATTCATGCCTGTTCGAAACGCAATGAAAAACAAGAGATACTAGCAGCGTTCCTGGTGATGTCCTTTGGCTTGACTAATGCCCCAGCAGCGTTTATGGATTTGATGAACATGGTGTTCAGGCCTTATATTGATTCTTTTGTTATTGTCTTCATTGATGGCATCTTGATCTACTCACGCAGCCTAGGGGATCACGGGCAGCATTTGAGAGTAGTGCTTCAGACATTGCGAGAGCAGAAGCTATATGCTAAGTTCTCCAAGTGTGAGTTTTGGCTAGAGTCAGTGGCACTCTTGGGGCATGTTTTATCGAGAGAGGGTATTAATGTGGGTCCTAAGAATATTGAGGCGGTTCAGAGTTGGCCACGCCCCACTTCAAGGACCGAGATCAGGAGTTTCATGGGGATAGCAGGTTATTATTGCCGATTTGTGTAGGGTTTTTCATCCATTGCAACACCTTTGACTAGATTGACCTAGAAGGGTGCTCCTTTCTTTTGGTCCGATGATTGTGAGGCGAGCTTTCAGAAGCTCTAGACAGCTTTGACCACATCACCGGTTCTAGTGTTGCCTTCCGGTTCAGGGATGTATACAGCTTATTGCGACGCCTCACGCGTTGGCTTGGGATGTGTATGATGCAGGAGGGACGAGTTATCGCGTATGCTTCACGTCAACTGAAGATACATGATAAGAACTACCCCGTGCACAATTTGGAGTTGGCAGCGATTGCTCATGCTCTTAAGATTTGGAGGCATTACTTGTATGGAGTGTCCTGCGAGGTTTATACTGACC
The DNA here is from genome assembly GCA_005239525.1 of Nicotiana knightiana. Classification (NCBI taxonomy): domain Eukaryota; kingdom Viridiplantae; phylum Streptophyta; class Magnoliopsida; order Solanales; family Solanaceae; genus Nicotiana; species Nicotiana knightiana. The sequence continues at coordinate 6,613 of ML417259.1, read as the reverse complement.
ACCGCAGTTTACAACACTTGTTCAAGCAAAGAGATCTTAATTTGATGATACGACTTTGGCAGTTCTCAGGGAGACGGTACTACAAGGTGGTGCTAGGGTGGTTTCTATTGACGAGGATGGTGTTCCGCGACTTCAGGGTCGCCTATGTGTTCCTAATGTCGCTGGCTTGAGGGAGAGGATTCCAGAGGAGGCACACAGTTCACGGTATTCTATTCATCCAGGTGCTATGAAGATGTATCGCGACCTGAGGCAGCATTATTGGTGGCGGCGAATGAAGAAGGACATAATAGAGTATGTAAATAGGTGCCTAAATTTCCAGCAGGTTAAATATGAGCACCAGAGGCCAGGAGGCCTACTTCAGCAGATGACAATACCTGAGTGGAAATGGGAGCGCAACCCTATGGACTTCGTAGTTGGGTTTCCACGGACTTTCGGAAGTTCGATGCGGTTTGGGTTATTGTTGACAGGTTGAACAAGTCGGCACACTTCATACCTGTAGCCACTACTTATACTTCATAGAGGTTGGCCCAGATTTACATTCGGGAGATAGTTCGGTTGCACGGTGTGCCTGTGTCCATCATATCAGATAGAGGTCCCCAATTCACTTTGCATTTTTGGAGGGCCGTACAGAGTGAGTTGGGCACCCGTGTAGAGATCAGCACAACACTTCATCCACAAACAGACGGGCAATCGAAGCAGATAGTTCAGATATTGGTGGACATGCTCAGAGCATGTGTGATTAAATTTGGAGGGCAGTGGGGTCAGTTCTTTCCCTTGGCCGAGTTTGCTTACAACAACAGTTATCAGTCCAGCATTAAGATGGCTCCATTTGAGGCTTTATATGGTCGGCGATGTCGTTCCCCCATCGGGTGGTTTGAGCCTGGCGAGGTTAAGTGATACGGAAATGATTTGGTAAAGGATGCCTTGGAAAGAGTAAAGTTGATTCAGGAGAGACTTCGCACGGCACAGTCCAGACAAAAGAGTTACGCATATCAGAAGGCGCGTGACGTATCATTTATGGTCGACGAGAAGGTTCTCTTGAAAGTCTCACCGATGAAGGGTATTATGAAATTCGGAAGAAGGGTAAGTTGAGCCCCAGAGTTATAGGCCCATTTGAGGTGTTGAGGCGAGTTGGGGAGGTTGCTTATGAGCTCGCTTTACCTCCCAGCTTATAAGAAGTTCATCCAATTTTTCATGTGTCTATGCTCCGAAGGTACCTAGCCGACCTATCTCATGTGTTAGACTTCAATACCATTCATCTAGATGAGAGCCTGGCTACGAGAAAGAGCCTATTGCCATTGTTGATAGACAGGATCACCAGTTGAGGTATAAAAAGGTTTCCACAGTGAAGGTCCAGTGGAGGGGCCAACCACTTGAAGAGGTAACTTGGGAGTCCGAGGAGGATATGCGGAGCCGATATCCACATCTATTCAGCACTCCAGGTATGTTTCTAGACCCATTTGGGGATAAATGTTTGTTTAAGAGGTAGAGAATGTAACGACCCGACCAGTAGTTTTGCTTTCTAGAACCCCGTACCCCTAAATAAGACTTCCCGTACTTGCTTTTATTGATTTACGACTTGCGGGAATGGTCGGTTCGGAATTTAGAAGGGTTTGGGTTGGAACCGGAACACTTGGTTCCTTAAGGTTGGCCTAGAACTAGAAGGCCAAGTTTCACTTCGGTCAACATTTCGAGAAAATGACCTCGGAATCGGGATTTGACGGTTCCAAATAGGTTCATATGATGATTTCGGACTTGGGCGTATGTACGGAACGAGTTCAGATGACCCGGGAGCGTTTCAGCGCCAAATAGTGAAAATTGGATTATTGAAGTTCTATAATTTTGGGTTGGAATGTGTTTTGGTGATATCGAGGTCCAAACAGAATTCCGAGATCGATAATAGTTCAGTAATATCATTTGAGAGTTGCACGCAAAATTTGGTATCAATACGAGTGGTATAAGTACGTTTCGGTACGTTGGAAGTCGATTGGAGAACTTAAAGTTCATAAGTTTGATTCAAATGGTTTTTGGGTGTAATTCCTAGTTTTTGATGTTATTTCGGTGTTCTGATCGCGCGAGCAAGTTCGTATAGTGTTGTTGGACTTGTGTGAGTATTCAGAGTGGATCCCCGAGGGCTCCGGTGAGTTTCAGACGTGCGTTAGGAGTGAAAGCACTCCAGCTTTTCTCGTGTTCTGGGCTGCTGTTGCAGGCCTCGCAAATGCGATGATTTTTTCGCATTTGTGATGAAGGCTTCGCCAAAATGAAGAAGCCTGATCTGGGCAGCGGTCGCATTTGCGAACCCAACAGGAGAGACCCCAGGTTCGCATTTGTGATGATATTGTCGCATTTGCGAACCTGATGTCGCAAATGCGACATCAGAGGCCTGGACACATCCTTTAAAAATGGGACTTAGGCCACTTATTTCATTTCACTTCTACACTTAGGCGATTTTCAGAGCTTTTGGAAGGAGTCTTTCACCTAGCACTTTGAGGTAAGTAATTTCTATACAACATGAGTTAAATACATAGATTATGGGTAGATTAACATGCAAAGATTAGTGAAAATTAAGAGTTTAGGTGAAAACCTAGGGTTTTGATAAAAATGGAGTTTTACCACTAAATTTGTTATGGAATCTAGTAAAAATCACATATTCTTGATCCTAAGGTTATGGGTAACGATTTTCTTTAAAATTTTCCGGAATCCAGGCACGTGGGCCTGGGGGTGGATTTTAGGAATCTTGTGATTTGGGATGGGAAATCACTCTAATAGTCGAAGTATGATCTTTGGAGCCTATATTGACTAGTTTTTACCCTATTTGAATAGTTTTGGATCGTTTGGCTCCGGTTTGAGGGCGTGAACACATTCTTGAGTTTGGAAGTAACCCTTAGGACAAGGTAAGTCTCCTTTCTAACCTTGTGAGAGGGAAATCTCCCCATAGGTAAATTTATATGATATATGAATAAACTGTGGGGGACTACGTATGCATGAGGTAACGAGGGTCCGTACATGGTGACTATTCTTATTATGTCCGGGTAGTTTAGGTGCACACCATGCTTTGTGAATACTGTTTATTTACTTCATGCTCTTATTGTATTGGGTGGAATTTATTTCAAGATCCTAAGAATTTGAAAGTTTCAAGTAAATTATTATTTTAAAGGAATTGAGGAAGAAGAGTTCGCAATTATATTCCGCGGGCGGAGTGATTCCTTCCAATACTCTCATGGGAGCGGGTCGTTCGCCTCGACATGTTAATAGATGTATCTATGGTTCGCGCCGTTCGACCCTTCGGCAGTGCACATTTATTATTTTTTTGGATTGGGCTGTACGTCCTCAGCAATATATGCGCATGCTATCTGTTTAGCACTTTTCCGTGATTTTTAAACTGTTTAAATGCCCTGAAATATAAATTGTCAATTGAAATGACAAGGATTTATACGGATACTACCAGGAGAAAGAGTCAAAATTGAAGTAAGTCCTTATGATTCAACCAAAGGGAGTATAATTTATCGACTCCTCAATNTTGAAGTAAGTCCTTATGATTCAACCAAAGGGCGTATAATTTATCGACTCCACAACAAAGATTTGAAGGATTAGTTTTTCAACTTCACCATTCCTTTCGTGGAAATACAATTCGAGATGAAAAATTTCAAGAAACTTATTTTCTTCCAAGAAATAGATTTAGAATTAAGGTAAGGAATGAGAAATATGAAAATAAGAGCTTCTGTGCATAAAAATTGTGAAAAATGTCTACTAATTCGTAGGCAGGGACGAATTATAGTAATTTGTTCCAACCCGAGACATAAACAAAGACAAGAATAATCAGGCTTGCCAGAAGAGCCGATGTAAAAATAAAGAATCTGTATTGACATGAAGTGTATATATCCATATATCTCTGACTCATATTTACAAGATGATAAAATACGGCAAAAGCAATGTCGAAAATTAGTTCGCATAGGAATAGACGTATTGGTTCACGTAAGGGTGCACGTAGAATACCAAAGGGAGTTATTCATGTTCAAGCAAGTTTCAATAATACCATTGTCACTATTACAGATATACGGGGTCGAGTAATTTCTTGGTCCTCCGACGGTACTTCTGGATTCAAAGGTACGAGAAGAGGAACACTGTTTGCTGTTCAAACCGCAGCAGCAAATGCTATCCGTACAGTAGTGGATCAAGGTATGCAACGAGAAGAAGTCATGACAAAAGGTCCCGATCTCGGAAGAGATGCAACATTTTGAGCTATTCGTCGAAGTGGTAAACTATTAGCTTTCATACGAGATGTAACTCTGATGCCATATAATGGATGTAGACCTCCGAAAAAAAGACGTGTGTAGAACTCAGCCATTGAAGAAATCTCAAGAGAAATAAAATATTCGATAATCTAATCAAATAATAGTACTATGGTTCGAGATAAAGTACCAGTATCTACTTGGACACTACAGTGGAAGTGTGTTGAATCAAGAATAGATAGTAAACGCATTTATTATGGATGCTTTATTCTGTCTCCACTTATGGAAGGCCAAACCGACAGAATAGGCATTGCGATGCGAAAAACGTTACTTGGAAAAATAGAAGGAACATGTATCACACGTGTAAAATCTGAGAAAGTCCCACATGAATATTCTACCATAATGGGCATTCAAGAATAGGTACATGAAATTTTAATGAATTTGAAAGAAATTGTATTAAGAAGTAATCTATATGGAACTTCTAACGCATCTATTTGTGCCAAGGTCCTAGATATTTAACTGCTCAAGATATCATCTTGCCGTCTTTTGTAGAAGAATCGTTAATAATACACAATATATAACCAGTTTAGCGGAACTAATTGATTTTTTTATTGGATTACAAATAGAGAAAAATTGTGGATATCTTATAAAAATACCACATAACTTTCAAGATGGAAGTTATCCTATAGATGTTATATTCATGCCTGTTCGAAACGCGATGAAAAACAAGAGATACTAACAGCGTTCCTGGTGATGTCCTTTGGCTTCACTAATTCCCCAACAACATTTATGGATTTGATGAACAGGGTGTTTATGCCTTATATTGATTCTTTTTTTATTGTCTTCATTGATGGAATTGTGATGTACTCACACAGCCTGGGGGAGCACGAGCAACATTTGAGAGTAGTGCTTCAGACATTGCGAGAGCATAAGCTATATGCTAAGTTCTCCAAGTGTGAGTTTTGGCTAGAGTCAGTGGCATTCTTGGGGCATGTTGTATCAGGAGAGGGTATTAAGGTGGATCCTAAGAAGATTGAGGCGGTTCAGAGTTGGCCACGCCCCACTTCAGTGATCGAGATCACGAGTTTCATAGGGTTATCAGGTTATTATCGCCGATTTGTGCAGAGTTTTTCATCCATTGCAACACCTATGACTAGATTGACCTAGAAGGGTGCTCCTTTCCGTTGGTCCTATGATTGTGACGCGAGCTTTCAGAAGCTCAAGATAGCTTTGACCACAACACCGGTTCTAGTATTGCCTTCCGGTTCGGGGATGTATACAGTTTATTGCGAAGCCTCACGCGTTGGCTTAGGATGTGTGTTGATGTAGGAGGGACGAGTTATTGTGTATACTTCACGTCCGCTGAAGATACAAGAAAAGAACTACCGCGTGAATGATTTGGAGTTGGCAGCGATTGTTCATGCTCTTAAGATTTGGAGGCATTACATGTATGGAGTGTCCTGCGAGGTTTACACCGACCACCGCAGTTTACAGCACTTGTTCAAGCAAAGGGATCTTAATTTGAGGCAGCATAGGTGGCTTGAGTTGCTGAAGGACTATGACGTCACCATTATTTATCATCCCGGTAAGGCGAATGTGGTCGCAGAGGCCTTAAGCAGGAAGGCGGAGAGTATGGTTAGCTTGGCATTCATTTCAGCGGAGGAGAGGCCACTAGATTTAGACATTCAGTCCTTAGCTAACAGGCTTGTGAGGCTAGACATTTCAGAGCCCAACCAAGTTCTTGCATGTGTTGTTGCTTAGTCTTCATTATTGGGACAGATCAAGGCTCGGCAATTTGATGATACGTGTTGGTTGATTTCCCAATGCACACGCAAGTGTACGTGGCCGACAAGTAATATAGGATTTTAAGTCCAGATATCGTACCCACAAGGACTTGTATAAGTGTTGCATGAATTGAAAATACTAGAATAAGATGAAGAAAAACTGATAATCCTTGCTCCTTCAATGATCTTGTGTGTGTATTTGCTCTCCAAAACGCCTCCTCCCCTCAAAGATGTGTTCTTGGGTCTATTTATATGGTTAGGATAAACCCTAACCGTGTAAGAGACTTCTATTCTCACTTGGAAACACTTAAAAACCTTTAAAACTCGGAGTTCACTGACACAGGTACCCAGGCGTTTGAAGGGTAACGCCTGGATAACGCCTGGTACCCCCTGGCGTTTGGAGGATAACGCCAGGCACCCCCTGGCGTTTGGAGGATAACGCCTGGCTAACGCCAGGCACCCCCTGGCCTTAAGAACCAAACGCCTGGCTAACGCCAAGCTTGTCCCGGGTTGCTCCTTTTCGACTCTTGAGCATATTTTCCGACGTTTAAGCTCTCATTTAGCTCGGCTTCCGTTTCCAACTCACCTACACATTAA
>MDKJ01235189.1:0-29648 GCA_005239525.1 Nicotiana knightiana | reverse complement strand
TATATATATATATATATATACCAGACTTATCAATAAGCTTAGTAGAGGCTATACTTGTAACAATGGTCTATTCGCCGGAATTTCGGAGGAACCTTTCTACCATTTTTGCATACTAGTTCAAAGATAATAAGAATGCTGGTTCAAAGATGATAAACAACTCAAAGTTTTGCTAAAGATACACATAAGGCACGTAATGGCATGCTCGTGATCCCTAAGGCTACCTGACATGATAAAATAGTCGCTACGTACGGACTCTCATCGCGTGGTACGCATGTAGCCCCCAAAACAATTACACGCAGCATATATAACACCTATGGGGACAATTCCCTCTTACAAGGTTAGAAAGGAGACTCACCTCGTGACGAAACCACTCCTCGGATCAAGGATGCGCCCGAATCTCCGAAATCTACCCTCGACGACTCGCAACTAGCCAAATATAGTATAATTACATCAACTCATGATTAAAAGAAGAAGAATTAACCTATTAACCCAAAATTCACCATTCTTGAAGAATTACCCAATTTCAACCCCGATCCCACATGCTCGAATATCGAGAATTATTGAAGGGGTCACTCACTGGTAGCCTAAGGATCAATATTACGTAACTTTACTGGAATGCATGGCAATCATTGGGTGATCTATCAAATTCTTAAGAACCCTAACTTGTACTATCCAAATTCTTGATTTTTGATGTTTTAGTAATTAATTCTAGTTGAATTCCATGTAAATTAAGGAAAATAGAGAGGAATTACTCAGCTTAGCACTATATAGGTCGTGGAGGGTGCTGCTCAAGCTTGAAGGCTCTCTAATGGAGATTTGGATGAGAAAGAATGAATAAAACCTATTTTTTAAACATTTAAATAGGTCTTCCTACACGGGTTTCCGCACCTGTGACCCAGGGACCGCACCTGCGGCCTCGCACCGGCGAGAAAAGAATCACACATGCGAAAAATGGCGAGGGGGCTGGGGATCGCACCTGTGGAGGGGTTTCCGCACCAGCGGACCCGCTCCTGCGGAAATTGTTCCGCACCTGCGAAGGTAGGGGGCCCCTAGGATTTCGCACCTGCAAGGCTGGGACCGTAGCAGCAGTCTCGCACCTACATGCACACTAGCAACAGCTGCACCAACAGTTGTTTTGGCTTGGTTTTGGCCTCGTTAGGTGCCCGGGAGGCACCTGGGCCCACCCGAGCCCAAATCTAAATATACCAACGAGTCCCAAATCATAATACAGACTCGCTCAAGCTTTCGTAACACCCAAAACAGCGCTAAAACTAAAAATCACACCCCCAAACCCCAAGAACCAAACTTAGGAATTTTAAGTTTTCTAGACTTCGCTCACAACACGCCGAACCGACCTATACAACTTGGAATGACCCCAAATATTGCAGGCAAGTCATAATTAAAATAACAAAATTATTCCCTGTCTCAGAATACCGTTCGAAACTCGATAACACAAAAACACGTCCCAAACCAAAATATGAACTTAAGGAACTTATTATTTCATTATTGGGCGCCGAAATGCCCCCGGGTCATCAGAAACCCAATCCGGACATACGCCCAAGTCCGGAATCGTCATATGAAGCTATTGGAGCTGTCAGAACTCGATTCCGAGGTCGCTTGCTCAAAATGTTGACCGAAGTCAAACTTGGCCAATTAGGCCAACCTTAAGGAACCAAGTGTTGTTAAAGCACTCTAAACAACTCCAAATCCCGGACCACCAGTCCCCGCAAGTCATAAATCATAAAATGTCACTATGGGAAATTACATTTAGGCGCGAGGTCCGATAACGCAAAACGACCGGTCGGGTCGTTACGTAAACAGTTGAAGTTTCAATCTTAATAATCAGTTCATGAATACATATCTCAGTCTAGCTCTATTCAACATTCAATTATCATGTAACTCAGTATGGTTCAGTATTTTAGCATCATGTATTTCAATATGATTCTCAGTTCCTGAGTTGAACACCTGTATTTGGGCCTGAGGTCGTAGTTTATATGCATTATGCATGTTTGGGCCTGAGGCCATAGTTTATGCTTTATGCATTTTGGGCCTGAGGGCGTAGTTATGTATACGTATACTTGGGCCTGAGGCCGTAGCTTGTGCACATATATTTTGGGCCTGAGGCCGTAGCTTATTAAGATAAACAGGTTGTTCATCATTCAGAAGAGGGAGTATTCATATCCTTACTTCCTTTGTTCGGTTCAATTACCAGTTATAAGTTATCATTTCAATTATCAATTATCAATTATCAGTTATTAGCTTAGTTTCAGCATTTATAATTCTTTCTTTCAGTTGCTTTACATACCAATGCAATTGAAATGTACGGACGTCCCTTTTTGCCCGAGGCCAGCATCTCACGATGCAAGTAATGATTTACAGGTTGACGATTCAGAGCGTTAGGATTCTCGTACCAGCTATTTGTTGATCCCCAGTTCTTTTGGGGCATTATCATTACCTTACAGTCTTTAGTATTTTTAGACAGTTTGTGTTCTCAGTACTTCATTAGAGGCTTCATAGACTAAAGTAATAGTTAGACAGAGTTGCAAGCGTTTCATATTAAGCTATGTTGGCTACAAATATGTTTCAAAATTGTATTAGTATTTCCGCACTTTGATTTATATCATCCAGACTTTTAGTATATCAACATGTGTTAGTTTATTTTCTGCATTCAATATGTTATGATATCACATGTTCATTCAGCTAGCCAGTTGGTTCGCTTGGTCACATGTATTCAGGCACCGAGTGTCATGTTACGTCCAGCCCCAGGTTCGGGGCGTGACAAGATTGGTATCAGAGCACTAAGTTCAAGAGTCCTAGGGAGTCTATGAAGCCGTGTCTAGTGGAGTTTCTTTTATATGTGTGTGCCGGCCACTCATATAAATGGTTAACTACCAATACATCCATGATTGTCTTATTTCTTTCTACTCTAGATCGTGCCATGAAGCTTAGAGCAATAGGTAATCTTCTCTTCCTATCGAATTCCAGACGTATCGAATACCCAAGCAACGGGCAAGAAAAATCCAAGGTTCTAGAGAGGATGATTTCCCCATTGGGGTATAATTATGGAGTACATGTTAGTAATAAATGAGACTTGAGAGGATGTTGGAAGTGGGATGAAATGGATAGTATTACATATCAGAGCATAACCTTACTAGAAAGTACGAAAGTAGTTATTCCATTTTATGGTCATCAGTTTACCTCTGTTACCAGTTATATAGTCTTTCAGTTAGCAGGTTTATGGTTATTCAGTATGTCAGTTATTCATTATTCAGTTACTAGATCTCCAATTTTCATTGTATCAAAATTCTAGTGACTGGTGAGTATACAGTGATTCCTATGGGCACTAAAAGAAAATGTAAGTAACAGTGGTTATAGCAAAATCTTCGCATATTTTAGGTCTAGGTTAAGACCAAGAATCACCGGATGATGCAGTTAGTGATTTATCAGATGATGGTATACTCTGAAGAATAAGTATGTGTATGGTAATAGTATGTGTTTTACCTGAGAGAACTATTTCTTTTAATTTTTTGAAATGGAGCCACAATGTGGGATGATGATAGTTCAGATGTCAGACCCTAACATTGGTCACTATAGTATTGGACAGAAAAGAGCCTAAGGGTAAAATGCCTAGGAGTCAAAAACGTTTGTTATTACCAAAGATGTAATCCACAAATCATGTATATGATTAAAAAGACATGATGTACAAATGAGAACCAAGAGCAGCCGATACTAAATTTCAGGGAAAGATGAATTAGAAAGTACCACATTGGTGAACTACTGTAAGAAGCCGTTATTACTGTGAGATAAAAGATAAGACAGTTCCCCCTTAGATTATGTGACTAAGTGTTTACTCCAGATGTTTATAGTCGGAAATGATTTTGAAGCGTATAGAAAATTTGAGGTTAGATATTCCAATTTCGTTTAAGACAGATGAAATTTCCCTAAGTGTGATCCATGGACATAGTTCAAAAAGAATGATAGAGTGCGGTAAAAGAATATGGTCAGATGATGAGAGAAGTTAGGAGTAACCTTATGCTTCACTTTAATTATTCAAAGAAGGAGAAGAAAGTAAGATGCTAGCAGGTAGTTAGTAAAAGAATAGTAAGTATGTTTGAGTAGATACAGTGAATTAGCACTTTCAACAGAGCTAGTAGAGGTACAATTTGATTTACATAGGCAGGTTAAATCTAGTGAGTGGATGACAATTTGTAATACCGAAAGTATGTTAGAACCCAAAGAGTTTAAGTTAAATCCGAAGTACAGTAATAGTGGGAAAAACAATCAGTTAGCATTAAGAGAGCAAACTATAGAAGAATAGCCTTTAGGAATTATCGAAATGTGGTTTCTCCAAGATTGACAGTGTAAGCAGAGTAAATTATTAAGATTGTGTATGATAGTTGTGAATACATTAGCTTTCCATTATGTGAATAATTTAGTTTTTCAAAAAAAAAAATGATTTCTTAGAAGTAAGTTGGAAGATGAGTCGTCATTGACGTAGAGTGCAAAGAATTGCAGACAATAAGGAAAGTTATTTAGATCCAAAAAAAAGAGAGGAAAGATCCGCAATTATAAGACCTTTAGTCTAAGAGGTGATGTGAAAACGATCAGTAAGTCCAGATGAAACTCGAATAGTTATCATTGGATACGAAAAAGAAAATACGTTTGGTAATGCGGGAAAATTGTATAATTACCATAGGGATTATGTCTAGTATGTGTAAGAAACACAAAGTGAGTAGAATGATCACCAAGCTTAGTTATTGATGATAAAGTGATCACAAAAAAAAAGCTATAAAATCATGCCTATTTATGTGTTATGAGGGTAGTGCCATTGCACGGGACTCTAAAATTTAGAGTACATGTCAAAGACTCAGTGTACAATAATACTTTTAAGTATTTTTAGGAAGAGCTTAAGAAGATAATCAAGTGTGGGAAGTATAACTCATGATTGAGGTAGATAAGAGAACTCTGGTGAAAGAAATTCACCAGCCAAGAGGAGTTCAACTTCGGACTCCGAAGATGACGGAGAACAGGACTTGTTCCCCCTTAGTAGTCGAAGAAAAGGAGAAAAAATTTGATGATCCCTATGTGTTGCAGTTGAAAGAGGAGATTCACAAGTATAAGACGATTGCTTTTGAATAAGAGATAGAATGATGGTACTTTGAGGTACAAAGACAAATTGTGTGTTCCAGACATAGATGGACTTAAAGAGGGAAGATCATGTTAGAAGCCCATAATTCCAGGTATTCTTTGCATCCAGGTTCCCCAAATATGCATCATGACCAAGGAGATTTATTGGTTGAACGACATGAAAAAGAACATCGCAGACTTTGTGGCCAATTGTTCGAATTGTCAGCAAATGAAAGTCGAGCAACATAAAGCCCAGTGTTTTACCACATAATACACATATTTTGAGGGGAGATGGTAAATATGGAATTTATAAAAAGATTATCTTGCTCAATTTGGAAGCATGATTTGATTGAGTGATTGTAAATCGACTTACCAAGTCAGCGCACTTCTTTCCAGCAGAGACTTCAGATTCAGCAGAAGATTATGCTAAGTTGTACATTCAGGTTATCGTCTGATTGCATGGGACCGGATTTGGTCTATCAGACTATGGAGAAAATTGAGTTGATTCAAGAGCGTATGAAGACGGCCCAGAGCCACAAAAAGTCCTATTCAGACGTGCGACATAGAGACCTAGAGTTTCAAGTTAATGATTGGGCGTTTTTGAAAGTTTCACCATGAAAGGTGTTATATGATTTGGGAAGAAAGGAAAGCTTAGTCCCAAATATATCAAGTCGTGTATCCTAAGAAGGATCGGTCAATTAGCTGTTGAGTTGGAGTTTCCACCAGAATTAACGGTGGTACAACTAGTATTTCACGTGTCATGTTATAACATTCAAGTTTCCAGTACTCAGATACTCATGTTAGTTCAGTACTGAGATACTCATGTCAGTCCAATACTCATATATGCATGTCAGCTTAGTGCTTAGATATTGATGTTGGTTCAATACATATATATTCGTGCCAGTTCAATATTCATATATCTAGTTCAATAGTTCAGTATTCACGTATCCATAACAGACCAATATTCAGTCAATGCAGTAGTCATTGTCACGACCCAAAGTCCATAAGGTCGTGATGGCGCCGGACATCATCGTCAGGCAAGCCAATCATTAATTAATTGAAATAGTTTCCGGTTTTAACATTTATGAAAAATATTTCCTTTCGCTTTATTTCATATTAACTAAATAAAATTCTGATAAGCAAAACAATGGTTTGAATATTATCCTTTAGCAAAATATATCCCAACACATCCCAGAAACCGGTGTCACAAGTACATGAGCAATTTCCAAGAATTTATAAAATCCTTACAAAACTTGTCTAAAATACAAGTTGCACAAGGAATTCAAAATGAAAATAAATACAGTACAAGGGAGGCTCTGTCAGCTGCGGACCGCCTCCAGATGATGCAGCTCACCTAAGTCTCCGAATCCTCCACATTGCTATGAAAGTACCTGTGCAATAAAACTGCACAACAAGTGTAGCATGAGTACAAAAATAATGTGTACTCGGTAAGTCGCCCGCCTAACCTCAGAGAGGTAGTGATGAGAGGTTGAATTAGACACTCACTAGGGGCCAGAAAATTAATTAACAGTATAGATGAACACGATAGGAATGTAAAGGTAGTAAAGCAGCATATATATAAGGCACCAAAATCCAAGTAAATACTGGAAATAAACAAACAGTTACCATTTTCTCATTATTTTTCAAAATATCTTAAATAAACAATTTCCTCTTTGTTTTTCCCCGAATATCATAAATCCAGAATTTCTTCGTCACTTTCCCCCAAATATCTTATCACTTCAAAAAAATCATGAAAAGCATTTAACAATTTAGCATGCGCATACGGAATAAGAACAACCGGCCTGAGCCATCATAATAATCATCTATGTGAACTGCCGAGGGTCGAACGGCTCGAACCATAATATTTCATTCAATATCGCCGTGAGGTACAACCTGCTCCCATGAGAGTGGGGGAAATAACACTCCGCTCGCGGAATATAAATTACGAAGCGGTCACATGCAGTCATGCACAATCAACAGTCCGCCCCGACTACGTCGGGAAAACAAATACTCAAGTAAATGACAAATTTCTCTTTTGAAAACCACAAAATAGTATTTGAACCCCTTTTTTTTCGAAATTCCCTTGCCAAGTCTTTTTATAATGTTTAATAACATAACCTTATCCGGAAACACAATTGCGCGCGAAGGAAATCAATTCTCTTTTTAGATGCTTAAGAAAATAAACTCTAATATTCTTTAGTCATTCAATTACAATTTCAATTATATTAGCAGTTTAATATTACAGACAAGATCACAGGTACAACAGGTAAGGCATGCTAGTGGGTCCTAGGCTACCCGGACATGGCATAATAGTAGCTACGCACGGACTCCCGTCACCTCGTGTGTTCGTAGCCTCCGCAGATAGTAACACATACTTAATTAGTTCACCTAGGGGGACAATTCCCTCTCAAGAAGTTAGAAAGGAGACTTACCTCGCTCCGAGATTCCATAACCGGCCTCCAAGCCCTTCCGATGACTCCAAACGGACGCACAATGCCCCAAAACTATCCAAACAACGACAACCCAATGAAAATATACTCTAATATTTGCAACCATTCCAAATTATATAATTTCCAAACCCCTCTTAGTGAAATGACCAAAATGCCCTCGGGTCCACGTGTTTGGAATCCGAAATTTCTCGAAGATATATTTTACCCATAGCCTTACTAACTCAAATATACAATTTACTCAAATATTCATGCTAAATTCGTGGCTAAAAATCCAAATTTCCATTTTCTAGGTTTCTTCAATATTTCCCAAATTCCTACCAATTTCCATGCCTAATCCATGCATATAATCTTGTATTTAACTTAGAAGCATGAATGAGCTACTTACCTTGACATTGGATGAAGGAATCCTCTCGTTGAAGCCTCCCAAGATCACCTAAGCCAAAGAAGAAATGAAGAAAATGAACCAAGAATCCTTGTTTTAAAACATTCTGCCCAGCCTCGATTCCACACATGTGGTCCTACCTCCGCATCTGCGCTCCCGCAGGTGCGACCAATCTCCCGCACCTGCGGTTTCTTCATCTCCAGCCCAAAATCGCACATGTGCCCTCTGACCGCATCTGCGTCTTCGTAGGTGCAGAAATGCCATTGCACCTGCGCTCCCCAGCCAGGCCATCCATCCTTCGCACCTGTGGTGCCATAGCCGCACTTGTGGTCAAATCCTCACAGGTGCGGTCACACCAGATGACAGAAACCTCAGCCTTCTTCAAACTCCCATACTTGATCCGTTAACCACCCGGAATCCACCCGAAGCCCCCAGGACCCCGTCCAAATATACCAACCTTTTCCAAAACATAAAGCGGACTTGCTTGAGGCCTCAAATCACATAAAACAACATCGAAACCGCGAATCGCACTCAAATCCCAACTTTATGAACTTAGCAATTGTGAACATCTACATCCGATGCCGAAACCTATCAAATCACGTCTGATTGACCCCAAATTTTGTATCGAAGTCATATTCGACATTACGAACCTGGTCCAACTTTCGGAATCACATTCTGACCTCGATATCAAAACTGTCACTTCCGGTTGAATTTCTCAAAAACCTTCAAATTTCTATCTTTAGCCAAATGACTCCAAAGTGAACTACGGACATCCAAATTCACTTCCGATCGCGCTCCCAACTATAGAATCACCATACGAAGCTATTTCCAAACTCGTAATCCCAAACTGACATCAACATCACTGAAATGCACTTCAGGTCAAACTTAGAAAATTCCTTCAAAAATGCTGACTTCCACAATATACACCGAAATGCTCCCGAGTTATCCAAAACCCGATCCGGACATACGCCTAAGTCCGAATTCATCATACGAACCTGCAGGAACCTTCAAATCATGATTCGGAGGTCGTTTACTCAAGATTCCAATCTTAGTTGATTCTTCCAACTTAAGGCTTCTGAAATGACAATTTTCTTTCAATCAACTCTAAACTTTATGAAATTCAATTCCCACCACACCTACAAGTCATAATACCTGAAATGGAGCTGCTCACGACTTCAAACCTCTGAACGATGCGCTAGAGCTCAAAATGACCGGTCGGGTCGTTACATTCTCCCCTATTTAAACCGACGTTCGTCCTCGAACATGCCAAGAACTGCTCTGGAGTTATCTGAAATCACTGTTTAACACCTCGTGCACCTGCCTGTGTTACCACAACCCAGTTGAGTACCTTAGCTTAATCAATCCTGAAGATCCTTCTTTCATCCATATAGTAAGCTCATAATTCATTCAAACACCTGAAATTTCTCTGCCAGGCCTAGTTCCAATATATATACACCATATCAACTACCACATGACATACGAGAACATGACTACATGCCTTTGCTGAATCAGCACCATGCACCGCATAACTCATCATCTGACCACAATGGCACTCCCTGAACCTTAACAGCAAAAATTTCACGAATCTGGTGCTCCCGATGCACCTCATAACAAATATGCATACATCCTGCTATAAAACTGATGATACCGCCACAACGGAGGAAATGTGCAGAAATTCATACCCAACTACAGAGTTAACAAATCCTTGAATACCTCATCTTGACTAGAATCATCACTTCATTATGAACCTGAATAATGGTGTTTGTTCTTTAATATACACTTCACATAACCTTATCACACTGATCCCTGATCTGATAATATCGTCTCACCCAGTATGAACTGCTCAGACAACAAATCACCCCAAACATGACCAACAACCTCACATGATACCACATTGCGCCAATAGGCCATAACTCGAACATGATAAATAAGAAATGACTCAGGAAGGGACTATTCAACTCACGCAACTAATATGAACTTTTCTCATAACATAGGAAATAAAACATAAGAAAAATAAATACATATTAACCCTTCTCATCATCACACTGTTGCGGCGTGCAACCCGATCCGAATACATACCCGTAGGGTCATGCCACCCGATCCCATCATAAAACTCACATAAGGAAATATACACGGAGCTGAGTTGCTCACTATTACACATTACCGAACATAGGTCACAAGCATGCTAAGTGTATAATACCATTCCGGGGAGACTGATAGAGCCGCATGCTACAAAACTCAAGCACAACTGAGGTGCGATATATATATATACACTCTCGATCTCAAGAGCTATCCTGCTCCCATAACATCCCCACTACGCGGCACCTCAACACATAGGAAATTATCAAGCCATTTCAAAACTCACACGGCACAGTCATAAGATCACCTGAATTTGACGAAGACGGAGCAACATCTGCTGTTTTAATACCTCTCCATGAAAAGCGCTCTACTGAAATAAACATGTCTGGATCATACGAAGCCCATAATCATATTTAAATCCGTCCACAAACATCGAGTCTACCTTGCTCGCACCAAAATAAGCTAATAGCTTTACCTGGGTCCAAATTAACCCATTTTCTCTCATAATACGCGAGAACAACCATCATAGCCGGGACAAACACCCCACAATCCACAACCAAATGAACTGAACGCCTCTCAGGCATAACTTCTCAAATAAACAACATTTCACTTCTTTATCCTCAGTCCAAATCTTCAATCCATCAAGTGACTACATGTCACACTTACACAATCATTTTGCGGTCATGCTTCCACGACCTTCCACACAAGGAAACAAGACACATCAAGAATCCATGACCAGGGTACAAAGCCTCTTCCACCGAATATCAATCTCAGGTGACACTGAAGATAACACAAGCTTTCTCTGAACTTTCCAATCACTCATTCTTGCTCTTCCGAGCTCATGACACCCTTATCAACACCGAATCGCAATCTCGATTCTTACTCCAAGTTACATACTACTTACCGCACCTAACATGCCAATATGAGGCAGCGCAAGAATTCTATCATAAATTCTGAACCACTAATAGGGTGAACACTTCGTCATATAGAAACCTTTTACTTAACTCAATTCAAGAGTATCATCTTAACACACGAGTTTTCTCACAACCACCCAACATGCAAATCCTTAAGTAGTAGTCTATCACCATAACCCTTCCGTGATCCGCCTACACATGATAGGCCATAACACTCAATGCTCCCACATGGAATCCATCACGACGGCCGACAAGCCCCGCACACACCGGCACAAACCACATGCATAACTTAATCACATCAAAGGAACTGATCACTATCGGAAATGTGCCATTTCAACCATGGCTAATCAATCTATCTTCTTTAATCATCTTCAATCACTTCAGGAATAATAGCAACTTTCTTCAACTCATAGCAAACTCAACCCTCACTCATCCCGAGTGACCTTGATTCACGAGACTATGCTGCCTAAATCCTGCAACCCGTCTTATACCCTCCTGATAATCCTTCTAAAATCTGGAGTTTATTTCTCTCACTCTTCTGATACTATCTTGCATGCTGAAACATATCATAGAACGTTCCAACCATCTTCCTCTTCTCAGAAATTGTACTGCAGAAGCTCGATTCTTAATCATATTGCTGCCTTTAACCCTTAAATACCGCATTCCCTACTTTGAATTTACTAGGACCGCTATTGAGAGTCACCCACTCTGACTGGTCCCGAATACAATCAACTCCAAGGCTTTTCTAGCTCATGAACACCCTTTTCCTTAGCTGTACTAACTTGCCAACACGCCGACAATCCGCAACCCTATGAGAAGACAACCCTACAACCCAACTGCAGATGGTGGGACTCCCTCACTTAGCCCGAAGCTACTCCCTGCACCACTCTAGACCCTGCCGAGAACCTTTCTCCTTAATAACACGATCTTGCTAAACTAATCCATCTAATTCTTCCAAATTCCTTGCTAGAATTCCCAAAAGACTCAAGCTCTCTAGCATCATTCACACATTCTGCCTCCTACCGAATAGCCACTAGAACTTCTCACAGAGACTTGCCAACTATGCCACCGCTAACCTATTCACAGGAGATAACCCACCTGTGGAAATCACCCGTGGACACCGTCCAACAACGCTGAAATGCACGCTCTTTGCGACTTCAATACCCCATCTTACGCTCTGCTTCATTTATCAACTTTTCTAGTCCGCCCGCTCCTTATGGACATCCATTAAAAGCGTGACAGTATCTTCAAATTCCAAGCTATGCTGCCGCTCCCCCACTTTGCGACTGCTTGACTTCCGCTTCTTACACCTGGCCTCGTTGAAATCGAACCACCACCTAACCTCACTTTAGGGTCAATCTCTGCCAACTGCATTCTTCAATACTACTTATCAATACTCTGACCCCACGCAACTGAAGAAACCATAGCACCGACAAACTTAACATATTCCATCCGATCAATGACGACGACTCCACGTCACGGGCGCATATCCCACCTCACTTGAAGACACCAAGCCTTACTACTTTATTAACCCCAACCGGACCATTCATAACCCAAATGCCTTTCCTCTGCCGGAACTAAAATACCGAATCTCAAAATCACACTCTGAGAAGACCTCCCTTAGAACCATTCATCACCCCCAACATACAGGCAAGCATTTTATCATCATATCGACATCACATGATAACCAATTGCAAGCATCATCACTACCTGAGCATAGCCTTAACTCTCTCAGAAACACAAAAATTGAGCTGAAACAACATACCATTCTTCTACAGGGCCATAAAAACAGCCCCCAACCAATTACACATGGAAACATCTCGGATTACATCTGTAGCAGCATTTGAATTCCTCAAATTCCTGATTCATAGCAAGAGCTTCGCGACGCGTATGATTGAGTAAGAATAAACTTAGGCATAAGTCTTAAGGGAATTGAATCGCACGACGAGGAATCAAGAAGGGAAGTACTCCTAACAGCCCTGTTGCCTCTCGAAGATAAATACAGACGTCTCTGTACCGATCCGCAAGACTCTACTAGACTTGCTCATGACTCGTGAGACCTAAGGGAACCTAGTTCTCTGATACCTTGTTATCACGACCCAAAATCCATAAGGTCGTGATGGCGCCATATATCATCGTCAGGCAAGCCAATCATTAATTAATTGAAATAGTTTTCGGTTTTAACATTTATGAAAAACATTTCCTTCCACTTTGTTTCATATTAACTAAATAAAATTCTGCTAAGTAAAACAATGGTTTAAATATTACCCTTTAGCAAGATATATCCAAACACATCCCAGAGCCTGATGTCACAAGTACATGAGCAGTTTCTAAGAATTTATACAATCATTACAAAGTTTGTCCGAAATACACGTTGGACAAGGAATTCAAAATGAAAATAAATATATTACGAGGGAGACTTTGTCAGCTGCAGACTGCCTCCAGATGATGCAGCTCGCCTAAGTCTCCGAATCCTCCACATTGTTATGAAAGTACCTGTGCAATAAAAATGCACAGCAATTCTAGTATGAGTACAAAAACAACGTGTACCCAGTAAGTCGCCCGCCTAACCTCAGAGAGGTAGTGACGAGATATGATGGACTACGGGAGATTCACGGGACAGATGAGGAAAGTACTACGGGACGGTATCCCAGGAGATCCTTCGGATATACATGTGATGGACTACGGGACGGTATCCCGGGAGATCCACCGGACAGTTAAGAAAAGGACTACAGGACGGTATCCTGGGAGATCCTCATTGATACCATTGTTGTTATGCCGTACATATTCCGGGTTTATTCTGCTCTTATCTTTAGATTATTGCTTTGTTTGACCTGTCTTATTTCACTGCTATACTCATTATTATTTCATGTTTTCATACTGTAAATTCTTATTATATTGTTTGACCACAGTAGGGCCCTGACCTTCCTCGTCACTACCCGACCGAGGTTAGGTTTGGCACTTACTGAGTACCGCCGTGGTGTACTCATGCCCTTTCCTGCGCATGTTTTTCATGTGCAGATCCAGGTACCTCCACTCAGGCGCGCTATCCCCGAGGTTGAGAGATACAGTAGAGACTTCGAGGTATATCTCCCACGTCCGCAGACCAGGAGTCTCTATCCTTTTTTTCTAGTTTTGTGAAGAGTTTACCCTCCCTTACAGTTGTATAGATATTCTGGAGTTAGAGCTATGTATTATATTCTGTTAGCATGTGGTTCCCGTGAGTTTCTGGGTTTTGGGGTGATATTGTAGATTGCAATGTTTTTTTGAGTTGTATATGCCAAGTGGCGTTTATATACAATCTTTGTCTTAGAGTGTTCAACTTTCTTTTATTTACTTATTTTCGCAATTATGTTGTTATTTCGCATTGTTAGGCTTACCTAGTCATAGGGACTAGGTGTCGTCACGACATGTTCACGGAGGGCGAACTGGGGTCGTGACACCTATGAAGGGCGTCATGAGGTTCGGGAAGAAAGGCAAGCTGAGTCCGAGATTTATTGGCCCTTTTGAGGTGTTGCGACATGTTCGGGAGGTTGCTTATGAGCTAGCCCTCCCTCCCAGCCTAGCAGGGGTTCATCCAGTGTTCCACGTCTTCATGATCCGGAAGTATCATGATGACCCGACTCATGTTTTGGATTTCATCTCAGTCCAGTTGGACAAGGATCCATCATATGTTGAGGAGCCTGTGGCTATATTTGACAGGCAGGTCATAAAGCTCAGATCGAAGAATATTGCCTCAGTTAAGGTTCAATGGAGGGGTCAGCCAGTCGAGGAGGCGACTTGGGAGACCGAGCAGGATATGCGGAGTCAGTACCCTCATCTTTTCACAGCTTCAGGTATGTTTCTATACTCATTCGAGGACGAACGATTTTCTTAAGAGGGGGAGGATGTAACGACCCGGTCGGTCGTTTTGAGAGTTAGCGCCCCGATCTCCTAATAACCGCTTCTCCCATGTCTATTTATGTTATTAGAACTTGTCAGAGCGTTGAGTGATGAAATCTAGAGTGATTTTGGAAACATAGTCCATAAATGTAGAATTTAGCGTTGGAAATCTTGTCGTAGTTAGAGCTGTGTGAAGATGGATCCGGAATGGAATTCTGTCGACTCCGTTAGCTATGTTGGGTGATTTATGGGTTAGGAGCGTGTGCGGAATGTGTTTTCGAGGTCGGTTGTAGACTTAGGCTTGAATTGACGAAAGTTAGAATTTCGGCGATTTTGACAGACAAGTGAAATTTTGAGATCGGACTTAGAATGGAATTTCGAAAGCGACAGTAGGTCCGTAATGCCAATTGTGACCTGTGTGCAAATTTGAGGTCATTTGGATGAGTTTTGATGTGTTTCGGCATCGGATGTGAATTCTAGAAATTTCATAATTTCTTAGGCTTGAATCTATGCATAATTGGTGATTTTGATGTTATGAGATGTGTTTTTAAGACTCGACCAAGTTTGAACAAGGTATTAGGGTCAGTTGGTAGGTTTGGTTGAGGTTTCGGGGGCCTCGGGGTTGTTTCGGATGCCCAACGGGTGAATTTGGAACCTTAAGAGCAGTTGAACAATTTTTGGTTCTGGTGTCTTGCACCTGCGATGGTTTTTCCGCAGGTGCGGACACGCAGGTGCGAAGGGGGTGCACACAGGTGCATACATAGCTTAGGCTGGCCCGACTCGCAGGCACGGAAGAGGCACCTGCAACCCAGCCACCGCAGGTGCGACCCCAGGTCTTTTAATGAGTTTCCGCACCTGCGATTGTGTTTCCGCAGGTGCGGCACCGCAGGTGTGATCCCAGTGTCGCAGGTGCGAAATACCTGGGCTGGTTATACCAAAATCCGAGGGTTTGAAATTCATAACTCCAAAATTGGTTGTGAGCTCGGGATTTGGCGATTTTCAGTGGAATTTGAAGAGGAGAATCATATGTAATGTTTTCTAACCTTAATCCATTTCTATATCAATAATCTCTATCAGTTTCCTCAATCTAATCAATGAAATTGGATGAAAAACCATGGAATTGGGATGAAACTTCCCCAAGTAGAAATCCGAGGATTTAGGGAGATTTAGACGTCGGATTTTGTTGATTCTTGTTCGAGTGAGTTCATGAGCGAATGGGTGTTCGGGAAATATAAATTTTACCCGATTCTGAGACGTGGGCCCGGGAGACTTTTTGGGAGAATTTCCTAATTTCGCGTATTTAGAAATAATTAGCTATTTTGTTCCTTTGAAGTGATATTTACATTATGCAACCAAATTGAATAGATTTGGGCCACCCGGAGTCGGATACTCGTGGCAAGAGCATGGTATTGAGTTGATTAGTGCAGTCAAGGTAAGTGGCTTGCCTATCTCTGTGTTGGGACTTCCCCTTACGCATTTTTATACTGATTTTGTTACGTGGACGCCGTGTACGTGAGGTGACGAGTGCGTACACGGGTCATTGTTGCTAAAATTCCATTTTTCCTTCCATGAAGTCACTCATTCTCATCCCTATATTACCATTTCCTGTCTTAATTGAGGAGTTAGCTTAAGAATAAGCATGCCTACCTGTCCTTACTTGATTTCCTCTTATTTGCTACTAGTTGCAGCATGTTTAGGTAGTTTTATTCTATTCTTGCATGTTGCTTTTCCTCAACTGTTTAATTAAGCTGTATCTGACATACTTCTGTGTTGCATATTTAAATTGGGACTATGGACCGAGATCCGGGAGCTTTCCCCCTGTACTGCATTACATATTTAAATTGGGACTACGGACCGAGATCCGGGAGCTTTCCCCCTATACTGAGACGCATATTCAAATTGGGACTACGGACGGAGATCCGGGAGCTTTCCCCCTGTACTGCATAGCATATTTAAATTGGGACTACGGACTGAGATCCGGGAGCTTTCCCCTTATTCTGCATTGCAAATTTACTATTGAGATATATGTTATGCTGAGCCGAGGGCTCTCTTTCTGTTATAAATTCTTCCAGTTTCCATTAATCTTGTTTATCATTGCTTATCTATATTCACTATTTTAAATTTATATTGACTTGTTTTAAAACTCAGTAGAGCCTCAACCTGACCTCGCCACTACTTGACTAGGGTTAGGCTTGGTACTTACGGAGTACCGAATGTGGAGTACTCACGCCCTTTCCTGCGCATATTTTCCCCATGTGCAGATCCAAGTACCAGCACACAGTACAGTGGCTAGGCACATCTTAGCAGTTGCATAGGAGACCGCGAGGTAATTCTGCCGCGTCCGTAGGATCTCACGAGTCCCCTTCATACTCTAGTACATTTTCCTTATTTCCTTGTATAGAGCTACAGTAGTTCAGAGTTTGTGACTTTGCGTTGTTTCAGGTTTTGGGAAAGTAAAAGTTGTAAATGCCGAGCGCCTAAAACTTTTATAATATTGCTTCTTCTTTATTGTTTCTATTATTGTTTTGCCTTATTTTTCGCAAGTTTTAGGCTTACCTAGTCGTAGGGACTAGGTTCCTTCACGAGACCGTTCGGAGGGTAATTCGGGTCATGACAACTAAGTCCCAGAATCAAAATCCGAACCCGATAGCAATTTCTAGTTTTCAACAAATCACATTAAATCAAGTTAGGAACTTCCGAATTCGATTCTGGGATTGCGCCCAAGTCCCAAATCACGATACGACCCACTGGACTGTCAAAACACTGATCTAGGATGACCGAACCACTGATCTGGGAACGTCAAATACTGATCTAGGTCCGTTTACACAAAATATTGACCGTAGTCAACTCAAATCATTTTTAAGGTTAAAATTCATATTTTCTTTAATTTTTCACATAAATTTTTTTTCAAAAATATACACGGATTATGCACACAAATCGACGAGGATTAAACAGAGTTATTTAAGGTCTCGGAACATAAAAATGAAGGCTAAAACTCAAAATGACCTATCAGGTCATCACATAGTGGGAGTTGGATTCACTTTTGAGAGGGATGTTATTATACTTCGTATTGTATGATCTACCACTTGCCTAGATAATATAGAATCTTAGTAAATCATTATTTTTAATTTGGAGACCAAGTTTGTAAGGAAGTAGAATGAAAAGTGGATTTATTTTAGGAAAATACTCATATTTTCCTACACTTCCTATATTCTTTAGAATTTAGAGGGAGATGTTTAAGGGGTATATTTTGCACGAGATTGATAGAAATTAAACAGGTTCTTGAAGAAAAGAATTATAATTGGAGTAGGAAACCTATGTGGTCATAGCGGATGTATGGTTCACTTTTGAGAGAGATATTATTCTATTTCGTGTTTTATGACCTATCAGCCGCCTAGATAATAGAGAACATTGGTAAATATTTATTGTTAACTTGAAGACCAAATTTGTAAGGACGTAGAGTTTAAAGCGAATTTAGTTTAGGAAAAGACTCATATTTTTCCAATACTTCCTATATTCTCTAGGGTTAGGAGGGAGAACTTTAAGGGATATGTTTTGCATGAATTTGATGAAAATTAAATAGGATTCTTGTTGAAAAGAATTATAATTAGAGTAGAAAATAAATAATGAAAATCATGTGGTCATACATGGTAAGTTGTTTATGAAGTAAGTCTCTTATTATTGGTTCTTTTAGGATTCAGACTTTTTATGCTACTAACGGGTTACCTATATGTAGCCCAAGTTTACTTTATTGTCAATGTGCACTTCCATTTTTTATTCAGTGAAAATTGAGAAAAAGTGAGAAAAAATGAGTTCTAAATTCTGAAGTGGATATTGAAGTCTGGAATGTGTAAAGAACTAGACTAGAGAACTTATTCCTTTATATAGTGTCAAATTCATTGTGTCTAGTCTAGTTTACTGTATTAGGCTATTGAGTTGTAATCTTCTTCGCTTATACAAGAAGCATTTCAAGGGGTTTTCTCTGCGAGAGAATTCAAGTTTTAGGCTACAGTTTGAACTTTTTGCTATAATCAAAGTGATTGTAGGCAGTCAAGTGATTGTGATTTAGTCTATTAGGTTATAAGAGTTTTATAAGCTGAAACTGCTCATTGTTGTAATGAAATTTTTGTGAGAAATCCCAGAGGTGGGTAGTTATTTTAACTCCCTCGAGCAAGAAGGTTTTATCGATATAAATTTTTTATGTATTTAATTCTGCACTTTACCATTTCAGTTGTTTGACGAATGAGCGTACATAAAAACCAAATGTACTTTATATAGGTGTATAAGTGGTGCACCAAACAAATAAAATATTGTGACTCTTTGACTGTGCAAAACACTTCAACTTGGAAGAAAGAAAAAAGGAAGAGAATAAGGGTGTGTTTGGTATAATGTAAAATGTTTTCAGTGGAAAATATTTTCAAGAAAAAGTTTTCTTGGAAAACAAGTAGTAATCTTATTCATTTTCCGGTGTTTGGTACGCAAGGTAAAAAATGAAAAAATAAAAATTTGAAATTACAAAAACACAAGGTAAAAAGTAATATTTTATGCGGGATGGGTAGGGTGGGTGGGTGGTAACGGAAAAACTAAAATTTGAAAAAAAAAAAAAAAATACTTTGTTGGAGAGAGGTGATGGGGTGGAGAAAATTGAGAGGAAGTTTTGGAAAAGGCTTTCCATTCTCTTGATAAGGAAAATATTTTTCTCCAATTAAAGGAAAATAAGCTGATAAGAAAAATATTTTCTAAAATATTTAAGTCAATCAAACATGAAAAAATTAAAAAATATTTTCTTTCGTATCAAACACACCCCAAATATCTAATTTCCAACACTGGGTTACTGGTCCACTTGTAAGCATATCTGAGGCTGAACTATATTCGACACACACAGATACTCACTTACGCAACAAGGTTCATCACCACAAGACTCAAAGATTCACGTGGACCCCACTTATTAGAAATCCAACACGGCAGCCTTCTTCCTATCAAGTATTAAAGCAAACCAAAAATACAACCCGTTTTCCCTCCCACAAAGATGGAAACTTTCTGCTCAAATTTCGATCTTGGATCATCAATCCCCTTTTCAATCTCCAAATCTCTGATTAATCCAACTTCAAAATCATTTTTTTCTTGTAGATTTTCACCCTTAAATCATGGTAAAACACCAAGATATAAAGGGGTTATTCCACAAGCTTTAAGCAGAAAGGAGTCTATTGAACAGTTCAAGAAGAATGATTTTCTTGAAAAGAATGAAAATTTGGTGAAATGGGTTGGGAAAGGATTTGTTGGATTAGCTGCTGCTTTGTCTTTGTGTTGTAATTCTCCAGTTTTGGCTGAGTCTCTTACTGTTGCATTTCCTGTCTCTCACACGCCTGAGGTAATCCATTTGCTTTCTTGTTGTTTCATAAAAGGGAAGAAAGGATGCTGGGCTAAAACAGCCCGCAGATACCTTTAATATGGTATAATATTGTCCGCTTTGGTTAGCTCCGCACTATCACTTTGTCATAGCTATACTTGTCCCCCAAATCTAGGCTCTGATACCAATTGTTGGGCTAAAATAGCCTATAGTTACTCTTAATATAGTGTAATATAATATTGTTTGCTTTTGTCTAAGCCCGCACCTTTTTCGCCAATAGGCTTCCAATATTTTCAGCTGTCAATGTGACACTTTATTCGCACACGCAACAAAGGAAAATTAAGTAACTGCTGATTTATAATTTAAAGTAGAATTTTATTGGAGTGTTAGTTTGTTATATGGTTGAATGATTGCTAATTTGTTTGGTAGGTAAATACAGTTCAGAGGACATTAATAGAGGCTTGGGGTTTGATTAGAGAAACTTTCGTAGATCCTACTTTCAACCATCAAGGTAATTTGACATGGTTTGATTATTCTCTTTTGAAAGTAAACTTACATCCTCATTTTGGCTTATCAGCATGAAATATGTAGTTTGAGCTAAAGTGGTAAAGAACGTATTGTTTTGCAGATTGGGACTTGAAACTGCAACAAACAATGGTAGAAATGTTTCCCTTGAGGTCCGAAGATGCTGCTTATGGCAAAGTCAGGGGAATGCTATCTACGCTTGGAGATCCCTATACGCGCATTATTAGTCCTAAGGTGTGTATTTTTAAGGCAGTCCATTTACACCAAGGAAATCTTTCTTGTATGGCTACGAAAAGTAATACTAATCTCTTATATCATTTGAGACGAGGAATTTCCGTATCTGTTTCTCTGATAAACGAACTGAAAGTTGGTTGAGGAAAAAATTGGGACGCCATTTCTAGGAAGTTCCTAGTTCATAATGCTAGAGCGTTAGGCTCGCATTTTAAATTGATATATAAGTTATCAGTCCAATTAGCCTTTGTAAGGACTTTGTACCATGTCTTCCCTAATTCCTAATATGGTTAATAATTTGTTATTCTTCTATGACATTGACAATTTTTTCGACAGGAGTATCAAAGTTTTAGAATAGGAAGTGATGGAAATTTGCAAGGTGTTGGCCTCTTCGTCAGCGTTGAACCGAACACAGGGCATCTGGTCAGTAAGAATAATCAAATGCATTTGCTGTTTGCTTGCATTTTAGTTTATTTCTGTGAAATGTAGATCATAAAATAGATTTTCTTTTTGTAGGTTATTGGCAATATTGTTTATCTCTTACTTCCTTATATAAAAACGCTTTATAATTGGAAATATCATTTTTCACAGTGTAGTTTATACTTTTCTCATCCGATCACATTTCAGGTTGTGTTGTCATGTGTCGAGAATAGCCCAGCTGCACGTGCAGGTATCCGTGAAGGAGATGAACTGCTTGAGATAAATGGTACTACTTTTTTTTCAGAATGTAGCTAATTAATGACCTATTGGCTTAGAGATCTTACCTAGAGTTTTGAAATTGATACTTCCATCTTGTTGATTAAACTGATTTTCCTAATTGAAGGTGGCCGAATGATTGCAGAAGCATCGTTGTCTTGTTGTGAAAACATCCAAGCTTTCTATAGTACTAAATGTTCTTATCTAGTTATCAGAAGTTACTGTTCATTGTCGATTACAAAAATGTAGTAATCGTCTTTATCAGTACAGTACGACTGCCAAAAGATGGTGGCAGACTTATGAGCGGGGGTAGGCCAGCAGTTGTGCAGCGAAAGCCTTTCTTCATATAACTCAAGAAAATTTGTTAGTGAGCCGCAATTAATGTCATAATTTGTTTTTAAAAACTCGCAAAAACCGCAAAATTTTAACAGTGCACTCCTCCATGTCATCAAACAGAAATCCAATAAATTGCTTTGTTTATTTGTTTCTCAAAACAGCAGGATTAAAACTTGAACTTTTCTTCATTTTTCTCCAGGAGAGAGGCTTGATGGAGTTGACAGTGAAACAGCAGCTCAAAAACTGAGGGGTCGTGCTGGTACAATTGTTACTGTCAAAGTTCACAGTGTAAGCTTGTCACTTTTTCTTTGAGATCGTTGAACTTTCTACTTTTTTCTGAACATTATTATGAAGTCTTATTTCAACATCCACAGCCACCTGATCAGAAATTTCATACACAAGGGCCTTCTGTGGCTTATTCTTTTGCATATTATGTCTCCATTCAATTATTATTTCACCCTTTTTTGTCGTCGGGCAATAGTATTTGTTTCTTGAAACGAAAAGTAACTTCATTTTCGAAACTTTCTCAAATTTATTATCTTTCGTTGAAGTGAATGCTCTCTGACCGTGTATTATCACATTTTTCTGTTCTTCTCTTGACCAGGATAACGGGCTAGGAGTATCTGGTTACAAAGAGGTATGATATTTGAACTATGTAGTGTTGTAGCTTTCCTCAATTAGAAGAAACCACAATCTTCTATATTTTTCGGTTAAAGTTTTCTCAAGTACATGCATCTAGCCAATTTCCTGTTATCAAGATTCAAAATCCACAGATTTCCTAATCTTCTTGATTAATGTTGCTTATCTGTATAGGTTAAACTACCTCGCGAAGTGATTAAGCTTTCGCCAATATCCAGTGCCATAATCCCCCATAAAATGCCTGATGGTCGTCTCTTGAAAACTGGATACTTGAAGTTGTCAAGCTTCTCTCAGGTAGTTAATCAGTCATCTCCCAAGAGTCATACATTATTGACTTTCCTTTGTTTTTTTCGTTCCTTTGCATATCTTGAGTTAAGACTTCCATGTTTTTAATGTGACAGTCTGCTGCTATGGACATGGAAAACACAATTGAGGAGATGGAAACTCTGGGTGTACAGTCATATATATTAGATCTTCGGAACAATCCTGCAAGTTCCTTAACCCTCCTCCTCTTCAATTTGTGTACTCTCAAAGTTAATCAATTCGCCCTTTTGTCATCTGATGTGTCTGTTTTATTAATCTTTAAATACATTATGCAGGGAGGTCTGGTTACTGCCGGGCTAGATGTTGCCCAAATATGGCTAGATGGCGATGAGACACTTGTGAACACTATAGATAGGGACGGGAATATGTTACCAATTAGCATGGTCGATGGACATGCTGTAACACACGATCCACTAGTCGTCCTTGTAAGTTGAAGACACATCCTTCTCGTTCTGTAACACCAGATTCTTGAGCGTACTATGACATTCATTTGAACCGAGGAGTTTAGTAGTTGCGCAGAAATATTTATGCCTTAGATTTCTTTCTTGACAGGTGAATGAAGGGAGTGCAAGTGCTAGTGAGATTCTGGCCGGGGCACTCCATGATAATGGCCGCGCGATCCTTGTTGGGCATAAGACTTTTGGCAAAGGAAAGATACAGGTTTGGCTGGATACTAACCCTTCTACTCTATAGAAGCCATCTCCTAGTGTTGTAAATTGAATGCTGCACCTTTTGTCCATTTTCTTAACTGTTACTTTCTGATGAATATATTTTGTAACTTTTCCAATTGTCTTTGGGTGCAGAGTGTTACACAGTTGCACGATGGATCAGCTCTATTTGTTACGGTGGCCAAGTATTTATCTCCAGCACTTCACGACATCGACCAAGTGGGAATAACACCTGATGTTCAGTGTACAGTTGACATGCTTAATTCATCCAAAGACACCTTCAAGAACAAGAGCGCGCCCTCATCGTTGGAGGCTGATTCTTGCATCATTGTTGCCGAACATGAATTGGATATTCAAAAATCCGAGGGCTCTGCTTCTTGACTAGTTAGGAACACTAACAGTCTCTTGCATTTGTAGCATACTAATCATTGTATAGCAAGAGATTTAAAATGGTAGGAATGGTTTATGAATATAAACTATATATTGTATAGAAGTAAAGGTAATATTTGTCCTTGGAACATGGTAACAAGGCAGCCTCTCATAAAATGAGGTGAATTCTTTTCTTTTAAATAAAATTAAAACCACTGCATGATGAAACCAACAAGGGTGAAAAGCAAAGCGGCAGAAACTGGCAAAGAGAACCCGGCGTTGGCGCCGGTGCCATTCCAACTCATACACTAAGCACGAACGCCCTGACAATGTTATATTATGGTGACGACATTGTTATAAGACACATAGAGCTAATTAATACACATATTATCCATATCGGGTGTGTTTTTTTACTAGAAACCAGGCATTGCATTTATTCAAAATACAAGTACAGGATTACAGAGAGGAGACCGGACGGAGAGTCACAGCCCCTTGTGAGTCCAAAAGTAAGTACGATAATACAAAAGGTGGGGATTATTAAAAACTACAACATCCCTATGTTGTGCAGGAGCCATGTCTTTGCCAAAACGTGCCAAAGCATCCGCAACACCATTGCCTTCCCTATACGAGTGTTGGACCATAAGCATTTGTAATTCACGCAACATCAACCTGCAATCATGAAACAAGTGTGAGTATTTGGGATTTCCATGTGGTAGTAGAGCCATAAGTACCTGAGAGTCGGTTTCCACTATCAGAGGCATCAGTGAATGCGTGATAGCGATCTGTAAGCCATGATAGAGAGCAAGCAGCTCAGCTTGCAAGACGGTAGTATGATACAAGTTTTTGGAAAATCCAATGATCCGTTCACCCCTAGTGTTACGAATTACTCCACCTGCCCCACCTCTTTCTGTTAGTTGGTCAAAAGCCCCACCAACGTTAAGCTGGAATATATTGGCTGGTGGTGGTTGCCAGCAGACCGGTGCTAGTATTTGCTGGCGCTGTGGTCGAAGTGCAAGAGTGAGGTGAGCATTCTCCGTTGTTTGGATAGCAATGTGTTGTGGGGAGACAAGGATAGAGGTGTTGTGGAAGAGGTTGCGATTAAGAGTAAGCCAAATATGCCACAGGATAAGCGGCGCCAGAAGGTATAATGGTAGCGAGCGATTAGCATGGGTAGAAGAGCGGAGGTTAATTAGTGAGTGGGATTGACAGAGATTGTGAATCCATTGTATGTGATCCATGGGCGAAATCTGAATATGAAAGTGGTTCCATATATGGATTGCCGTTGGGCATTGAGTGAAAATATGAGGTAAATCCTCCAATGGGTGGGAGCAAACAGGACAGGTTGTATGGGAGATGATGTTTCTGGAATGGAGTAAATGACGTGTAGGTAAAACGCGACGGAGGAGGAGCCAAAGAAAGTGCTTAAGTGTAGCTGTGTTCCATAGCCAATAGTGTGGAAAGGGAGAGGATGGGGTCGTTAGTCTGTGGCTAAGAAATAAAGAATATGCGGATGAAGTAGAAAAGTTGCCAGTAGGGTGTGTCTTCGGAGTTGACATTATTGTTAATGAGAAGTTGAATATTGGAAGGCAGAACAAAGGATATGAGTGTGAGATCGAAGTTCGGGGGTTGGAAAATATGGCTAACTAGTAAAGAATGTTCATTGTTC
This sequence comes from Nicotiana knightiana, assembly GCA_005239525.1. Lineage (NCBI taxonomy): Eukaryota > Viridiplantae > Streptophyta > Magnoliopsida > Solanales > Solanaceae > Nicotiana > Nicotiana knightiana. The sequence continues at coordinate 4,010 of MDKJ01235189.1, read as the reverse complement.
GCAAGAAGACCTTGGATAAGTCGTCTCAAAGAGAAATTAGGGGCTATCCAACGGTCATGCCAAAAGTTGACTTTGGCGCCGTAGTAAAAGTCCATTGTGAGCCGTGGTGACATAAGGGAAGGGCATTGTTGAGGCTTTTCCATACAGAGGAGTCCGCAGACTTGGCAATATAGGCTCGGGTGTTGGGATGGATGGCGCGTGGAGCGCAGTACTTGCCATGGAGAATTTGCACCCATGAACTTTGTTGGGTAGTGGCAAGCTGATGTGTAGCTATAATTTATGATTTAACACATTATGTGCTTTGTATTTTACGTGCTTTAATGATAAAAATACATTTTGTTTTAGCGTAATGAAGTTTATTTTATGTATAGGTGAATTAGAGATGGAAACCAAGCTAAACGGAACGTCGAAAGTGCGCGTGAAAATGGTGAAAAGGAGAAGCCAGGCGAAAGCCAGCTCGACCAGGCTTTAGCCAGGCAAGGCCAGCCTAAAATCAGGCCAGGCCAGGCTTTAGCCTGGTGAGGCCAGCTTAAATCCAGGGTCCAGATCCGACTTTTCAAGTATTAAACACTTTCCCGACGTAACTAGGAGTGACTTACACGTTTAGGGCTTATTCCAAACATACAAAATAGACCCAAACACACAACTTTGAAGGACTTTTGCCATTGGAGAGAAGAGGAGATCGTGGAACACAACTCGGAAGCTCAAAACATTGATTTTTACATCCCTTATTCTTTACTCTATAATTTAATAATGCAATTTACTTTGGATTTGATTACTATGAGTATGAGGAGCTAAACTCCTAATCTAGAGCTTGATGGAACCTTTTGTAGGATAAATTCTTGTTATGTTTTTATATAATTGAGCCGTTAAATTTCTCTACTTGTTCAACTACGTGTTTATTGTTGTTGATTGAATGACCATCGATTGACTGTGCCTATTTATTATGTGTTGCTTGAGAAATGATACATATTTAGGTGGTTGTTGAACAAAGTCACTCCTGACACATGTGAGAAATCAATACATCGATTTTAAAGGTAGGTTTAGAAATAACAAAGCCTTGACGTTGTCATAATGAGCGGCTAGATAAAGCCAACTAGCGTAGTTCGAGAGAATATGTCTAGTAAATTGTTGTAGTTTCTTGAGAGAGAATTACGGCACTTAAAGTGCTCACGATCAGTGAAAAATACATATGCGAAATTGTAGGGAACATAGCGGGAAGGATTCCGACAACTGGAAAAATCATAACTCTAGACCTTCTTAATTTAGTATCCAACCCTAAGTATCTTTAGTTGTTAATTTACTATTTTACTTTGTTAGTCAATTAGTTAGATATAAGAATCTTAATATTTATAACTTAGAAATTTATTCGAGCTTGTCTTCTTAGCGATATTGAACAATTATGGCGAAAACTTAGTTCTCTGTGGGATTCGACTCTGGACTTTTAGACCGGATTATATTTGCAGCGACCGCTTATTTTTCTTAGGACTAGAGTTGGGTGTGATCACAAGCCGCCAAGTTAAGCTTTGTGAGCATGGAGATGTTTTTGGCGTACGTCTGTTGGAGTCCAAGGCCTCCTAGCTTACGGGGTAAAGAGCATGTGTCCCAGTTGACTAGGTGAAGTTTGTGATGATTTATGGTTGATTCCCATAAAACATTTCGTTGAAGGCGATCAATGTTTACTCTAGTCTTGGTGGGAAGTAATTGATTTTGCATGGCGTAGGTGGGTATAGAGTCTAGGACAGAGCGAATAGGGGTGGTACGACCAGTAAGATTAAGAAATTTAGTTTTCCAACCTTGCAAACGAGTATTCATGCGGTCAAGAATGTATTGATAATCTGATGATTTTTGGTGCATGTTCGGCATTGAGAATCCAAGGTATTTGCCAAAGACAGAGGAGGGGACGGATGTTAAGTGTGATGCTTAGGATGGACTGTGAAGACTTGGATACATTTTTGGAAAAAATAACTTTGGATTTTGAGAAGTTTATCCGTTGGCCCGATTGCAACCCTAGTTGATTAAAAATGTTAAGGATGGTATGGGCATTGGGTATGTCAGGTTTGGAAAATAAGACAAGAACATCGACAAAAAGTAAGTGGGATAGAGGGGGGACATGCCGGGAAATTTTAATAGGGGTCCATTGCTTAGCAATGCCAGCTTCATCAATAAGATTAGAGAGAGTCTCCATACATATGATGAAGAGGTAGGGGAGAGGGGATTGCCTTGGTGTATAGCCCATGAGGGTTGGAAGAAGGGTGTAGGTTTACCGTTAACAAGAATTGCGATTGAGGACGTGGTAACGCAAGACATGATAAGTTTAATTGTGGAAGAAGGAAAATTAAGTCGTTGAAGTGAATAACGGATGAAAGATCATTCAAGGCGGTCAAATGCCTTTTCAAGGTTAATTTTGAGCATCATTTTTCCGAAGAGACCCGTTGTCCGCCTGAAGGAGTGGATAGCTTCTTGTACAATGATTGTGTTATCTAGTGCGCGTCGGCTAGGGATAAAACTACATTGTGTTGGGTTAATGGCCGTGGGCAAGAAGGGTCGTATCCAGTTAATTAGAATCTTAGTAATCATTTTATAGATGGTGTTATAGAGTCCAATCAGACGATAGCGAGTGATCATCGCAGGATTTTGACTTTGGGGATGAGGGTGAAAAAGGTTTTATTAATGTCAGGTGGAATGTGGCCAGTGTCCAAAGCAGCGACGCAAGTAGCAGATATTGCATCCTTAGTGTGGTGCCAGTATGTTTGAAAGAAAATAGGGCGGAGATCATCCGGACCAAGTGATTTGTCTGGTTAAATGAATGAACAACATTGTAAATTTCTGCAAGGGATAATGGTCGAGTGAGTGTGTCGGCATTGGGTGGAGATAGGGATATGTGTGTAGGGGTGGTTTGAGTTATGGGGCAGGAGGTTAGCTGGGTGGTGTAAATATCATGAAAGTGGGTTTGATAATGGTGCTGATGGTGGTGGGGTCGAACGACCAATTTCCAACAGAGTCTTTTAACCCCAGGTAGGGGTGTACATGAACCGAGTTAGTTCGGTTTTTATCAAAATCAAACCAAACCAAACTAATTATATCGGTTTGGATTGGTTCGATTTTGTCGGATTTTCGGGTTTTCGGATTTTTTTATTATATGAATATAGTCCAAATCTTACTTTGTTAAAGTTATAGATAAAATTTTGATAAGTTAATATAAGTTTAGTAAATATTGAAAAAATTGACAAACATATGATCTATTAAAATATTCTAATAGGAGAATTTTTTTAGTAATACATGATAGTTATTTTCTTAGTCTTATGACAATAATTTTCGTTAATGTATGCTTTCTAGGTTAACACATGAGATGATCTCAAATATTTCAATATTTTTTAAAGAAAATTCAATATAAAGTCTTAAAAACATATATATAAATTATATATTTATTTGTCGGTTTGGTTCGAGTTTTTTTACTCAATACCAAACCTAGTCGGGTTTTTAAATCGGTTTGGTTTGATTTTTCAGTTTGGTGCGGTTTTTCGGTTCGGTTTGTACACCCCTAACCCCAGGAAGCGATTACGACGGTGTCTCTAGAGATGGAAAAATCGAGTGTTAGCGTCCCCGTCATTAAGCCATTGCATGCGGGATTTGAGTTTCGAAAAGTCCTCTTCGTTCTTTAAAATTGAATTGAATTCCATAATATGTTGATTTTCGAGGTTATAATGAAAACCATTCTTTGCGGCCGGATCCATCGTTTGTAAACCATTAACCCTAGCTAAAGTAGTCTTATTTTTATAAAAAATGTTGCCAAAGGTATGGTCATAAATGAGGCGTTTCAAGTTGCTGCCTTCATTGAAAAGTTACCTCCTTTATGGAAGGAATTTAAGAACTACTTGAAGCACAAGCGCAAAGAAATGGCACTTGAGGATCTAATTGTTCGTCTAAGGATAGAAGAAGACAACAAAAAATGCTGAAAAGAAGTCACGTGGCTACTCGGCAATAATGGGAGCTAATATTGTTGAGGA
>ML417251.1:0-19007 GCA_005239525.1 Nicotiana knightiana | reverse complement strand
GTACCGGCTCCGTACCAAGGCGTCTGGCCTGGACCATGGCAGGCGATAATACATGCACGACTGGAGGAATTCCAGTTTATTTGCCATAAAATACCAAAACATTTAAAGTGATAATTTCAAAGCATTGGTTATCGTTCCTTGTGTCGTATTTGATGTCCTGGAAAAATATCATGTGATCCGGTACCGGCTCCGTACCAAGGCGTCCAGCCTAGACCATGGCAGGCGATAATACAGTCACGACTGGCGGAATTCCAGTTTAATTGCCATAAAATGCCAAAACTTTTAACTTGATCATTTCGAAGCGTTGGTTATGATTCCTTGGGTCGTATTGTATGTCCCGGAGAAATATCATGCAATCCGGTACCGGCTCCGTACCAAGGCGTCGGGACAGGACCATGGCAGGCGATAATAGAGGCACGACTGGCGGAATTCCAGTTTAATTGCCATAAAATGCCAAAAAAATGTAAATTGATCATTTCGAAGCGTTGGTTATGGTTCCTTGGGTTTTATTTGATGTCCCAAACAAATATCACGAGATCCGGTATCGGCTCTATACCAAGGCGTCCGGCCTGGACCATGGTAGGCGATAATACAGGGACGGCTGGCGCAATTCCAATTTAATTGCCATAAAATGCCAAAAATATAACGTTATCATTTGGAAACCTTGGTTATGGTTCCTTCGGTTGTATTTTATGTCTCGAAAAAATATCATGCGATCTGGTACTTGCTCCGTACTAAGGAGTCCGGCCTGGACCATGGCAGGCGATAATACAGGCACGATTGGTGGAATTCCAGTTTCATTGCCATAAAATGCCAAAAAATGTAACTTGATCATTTTGAAGCATTGGTTATGGTTCCTAAGGTCATATTTGATGTCCAGGACAAATATCATGTGATCCGGTACCGGCACCGTACCAAGGAGTCCGGCCTTGGAACATGGCAGGCGATAATACAGGCACGACTAGCAGAATTCCAGTTTAATTTCCATAAAATGCCAAAAAATTAAACTTGATCATTTCAAAGCATTGGTTTTGGTTCCTTGGGTCATATCTGATATCTCGGAAGAATATCATGCAATCCAGAAGGTCTCCGTACCAAAGCGTCCGGCCTGGACCATGGCAGGTGATACTTCAGGCACGACTGGCAGAATTCCAGTTTAATTGCCATAAAATGCCAAAAAATCTAACTTGATCATTTCGAAGCGTTGGTTATGGTTCCTTGGGTTGTATTTTCTGTCCCGGACTAATATTATGCAATCTGGTACCGGCTCTGTACCAAGGCATCCGGCCTGGACCATGGCAGGTGTTAATACAGGCACGACTAGCGGAATTCCAGTTTAATTGCCATAAAATGCTAAAAATTGTAACTTGATAATTTCGAAGCGTTGGTTATGGTTCCTTGGGTCGTATTTGATGTCCCTGAAAAATATCAGGTGATCCGGTACCATCTCCATACCAAGGCGTCCGACTTGGACCATGGCAGGCGATAATACATGCACGACTGCCAGAATTCCAGTTTAATTGCGATAAAATGCCAAAAAATGGAAATTGATCATTTCGAAGCGTTGGTTATAGTTCCTTGGGTAGTGTTTGATGTTCTGGAAAAATAACATGTGATCCGATACCGGCTCCGTACCAAGGCGTCCGGCCTGGACCATGGCAGGCGATAATACAGGCACGACTGGCGGAATTCCAATTTAATTGCCATAACATGCCAAAAATTTAACTTTATAATTTTGAAGAGTTTGTTATGGTTCCTTTGGTTGTATTTGATGTCCTGGCCAAATATCATGAGATCCAGTACCGGTTCCGTACCAAGGCGACCAGACTGGACTATGGCAGGCGATACTACAAGCACGACTGGCGGAATTCCAGTTTAATTGTGATAAAGTGCCAAAAAATGTAAATTGATCATTTCGAAGCGTTGGTTATGGTTCCCGTGGTAGTATTTGATGTCCCGGACAAGTATTATGTGATCCGGTACTGGCTACATACCAAGGTGACTTGCCTGGACCAAGGTAGGAGATAATATAGGCACGACTGGCGGAATTCCAGTTTAATTGCCAGAAAATGCCAAAACTGTAACTTGATCATTTCGAAGCGTTAATTGTGGTTCCTTGGGTCGTATTTGATGTCCCGTACAAATATCATGCAATCCGGTACCGGCTCCGTACCAAGGTGTCCGACCTGGACCATGGTAGGCAATAATAAAGGCACGACTAGCAGAATTCCTATTTAATCGCCAGAAAATGCCAAAAAATGCAACTCTATCATTTTGAAGCGTTGGTTATGGTTCTTTGGGTTGTATTTTATGTCCCATATATTTATCATGAAATCCGGTACCAGCTCCGTACCTAGGCGTCTGGCCGGGACCATGGTAGGCGATAATACAGGCACCAGTGGCGGAATTCCAGTTTAATTACCATAAAATGCCAAAAAATGTAACTTGATCATTTCAGAAGCGTTGGTTATGGTTCTTTGGGTCGTATTTGATGTCCCGTAAATATATCATGCGATCCGGTACCGGCTCCATACCAAGGCGTCCGGTCGAGACCATGGCAGGCGATAATACAGGCACGACTGGCGGAGTTCCAGTTTAATTGCCATAAAATGCAAAAAAAATGTAACGTGATCATTTCGAAGCGTTGGTTATGGTTCCTTGGGTCGTATTTGATGTCCCGGAAAAATATTATGTGATCCGGTACCGGCTCCATACCAAGGCATCCGGGNGGTACCGGCTCCGTACCAAGGCGTCCGGCCTGGACCATGGTAGGCGATAATAAAGGCACGACTGGCAGAATTCCTGTTTAATCGCCAGAAAATGCCAAAAAATGTGACTTGATCATTTCAGAAGCGTTGGTTATGGTTCATTGGGTCGTATTTGATTTCCCGTAAATATATCATGTGATCCGGTACCGGCTCCGTACCAAGGCATCCGGCTGGGACCATGGCAGGCGATAATACAGGCACGACTGGTGGAATTCCAGTTTAATTGCCATAAAATGCAAGAAAATATAACTTGATCATTTTGAAGCGTTGGTTATTTTTCCTTGGGTCGTATTTAATATCACGGACAAATACCATGCGTCCAGTACCGGCTTCGTTCCAAGGCGTCCGGCCTGGACCATGGCAGGCGATAATACAGGCACGACTGGCGGAATTCCAGTTTAATTGCCATAAAATGCAAAAACAACGTTNGAAACTTGATCATTTCGAAGCGTTAGATATGGTTCCTTGGGTTGTATTTGATGTCTTGAACATATATCATGTGATCCGGTTCCGGCTCCGTACCAAGGCGTCCCGCCTGGACCATGGCAAACGATAATAAAGGCACGATTAGCGGAATTCCTATTTTATTGCCAGAAAATGTCAAAAATGTAAATTGATCATTTCGAAGTATTGGTTATGGTTCCTTAGGTCGTATTTGATTTACTGGACAAATATTATGCAATCCGGTACCATCTTCGTACCAAGGCGTCCGGCCTGGACCATGGCAGGCGATAATAGAGGCACGACTGGAGGAATTCTAGTTTAACTGCCATAAAATGCAAAAACAATATAACGTGATCATTTCGAAGTGTTGGTTATGGTTCCTTGGGTCGTGTTTGATGTCCCAAAAAAATATCATGCGATCCGATACCGATTACATACCAAGGCGTCCGGCATGGACCACGACAGGTCATAATACAGGCACGACTAGCGAAATTCCAATTTAATTGCCATAAAATGCCAAAAAATGTAACTTGATCATTTCGAAGAATTAGTTATAGTTCCTTGGGCCGTATTTGATGTCCCGTACAAATATCATACGATCCGGTGGTACCGGCTCAGTACCAAGGCGTCTGACCTGAACCATGGCAGGCGATAATACAGGCACGACTGACAGAATTCCAGGTTAATTGCCATATAATGCCAAAAAATGTAACTTGATCATTTCGAAGCGTTAGTTATGGTTCCTTGGGTCATATTTGATGTACTGGACAAATATCATACGATCCAAAACCGGCTCCGTACTAAGGCGTCTGACCGGGACTATGGCAGGCGTAAATAGAGACACGACTGGCGGAATTCCAGTTCAATTGCCATAAATTGCCGTAAATAGAGCATTTCGAAGCGTTGGTTATGGTTCCTTGGGTCGTATTAGGTGTCCCGGACAAATATCATGCGATCCGGTACCAGCTCCGTATGAAGGTGTCCGGCCAAGACCATAGGAGGCGATAATAACGACTGGCAAAATTCCATTTTAATTGCCATAAAATGCGAAAAAATGTAACTTGATCATTTCGAAGCGTTAGTTATGGTTCCTTGGGTTGTATTGATGTCCCGGGAATATCATGTGATCCGGTACCGGCTCCGTACCAAGGCGTCCGATCTGGACCATTGTAGGCGATAAAACATGCACGACTGGCGGAATTCCTGTTTAATTGCCAGAAAATGCAAAAAAATGTAACTTGATCATTTCAAAGCATTGGTTATGGTTCCTTGGGTCATATTTGATTTCCCGAACAAATATCATGCGATCCAGTAAAGGCTCCGTACCAAGGCGTCCGGCCTGGACCATGGTAGGCGATAATACAAGCCTGACTGGTGGAATTCCAGTTTAATTGCCATAAAATGCCAAAAATGTAACTTGATCATTTTGAAGCGTTGATTATTGTTCCTTGGGTTGTATTTGATGTCTTGGACAAATATCATGTGATCCAGTACCGACTTGGTACCAAGGCGTCCGGCCTGGACCATGGCAGGCGATAATACAGGCACGACTGGCGGAATTCCAATTTAATTGCTATAAAATGCCAAAAAATATAACATGATCATTTCGAAGTGTTGGTTATAGTTCATTGGGTAGTATTTGATATCCCGAACAAATATCATGCGATCTAGTACCGGCTCTCTACCAAGGCGTTCGACTTGGACCATGGCAGGCGATAATACATGCAAGATGGAAGGAATTCACATTTAATTGCCATAAAATGTCAAAAAATGTAACTTAATCATTTCGAAGTGTTGGTTATTGTTCCTTGGGTCGTATTTGATGTCCCGGAAAAATATCATACGATCCGGTACCGGCTCTGTACCAAGGCGTTAGGCATGGACCATGGCAGGCAATAATACAGGCACGACTTGCGGAATTCCAGTTTAATTGCCATAAAATGCCAAAAAAATGTAACTTTATCATTTCAAAGCATTGGTGATGGTTCCTTGGGTCGTATTTACTGTCCCGGACTAATATCATGCGATCCAGCACCGGCTCCGTACCAAGGCATCCAGCCTGGACCATGGCAGGCGATAATACAGGCACGACTGGCGAAATTCCAGTTTAATTGCCATAAAATGCCAAAAAATGTAACTTGATCATTTCGAAGCGTTGGTTATAGTTCCTTGGGTCGTATTTGATGTTCCGTACAAATATCATGCGATCCGGTACCGGCTTAGTACCAAGGCCTCTGACCTGGACCATGGCAGGTGATAATACAGGCACGACTGGCAGAATTCCAGGTTAATTGCCATAAAATGCCAAATAATTTAACTTGATCATTTCGAAGCGTTAGTTATGGTTCCTTGGGTCGTATTTGATGTCCCGGACAAATATCATGCGATCCAAAACCGGCTCCGTACCAAGGAGTCCGGCCGGGACCATGGCAGGCGTAAATACAAGCACGACTAGCGGAATTCCAATTTAATTGCCATAAAATGCCAAAAAATGTAACTTGATCATTTCGAAGCATTGGTTATGGTTCCTTGGGTCGTATTAGATGTCCTGGACAAATATCATGCGATCCGGTACCGGCTCCGTACGAAAGCGTCCAGCCAGGACCACAGGAGGCGATAATAACGACTAGCGAAATTCCAGTTTAATTTCCATAAAATGCCAAAAAATGTAACTTGAACATTTCGAAGCATTAGTTATGGTTCCTTGGTAGTATTTGATGTCCCAAAAAAATATCATGCGATCCGGTATCGGCTCTGTACCAAGGTGTCCAACCTGGACCATGGCAGGCGATAAAACATGCACGACTGGCGGAATTCCTGTTTAATTGCTAGAGAATGCCAAAAAATGTAACTTGATCATTTCTAAGCGTTGATTATGGTTCCTTGGGTCGTATTTGATTTCCCAGAAAAATATCATGCGATTTGGTAACAGCTCCGTACCAAGGCGTCCGGCCTGGACCATGGCAGGCGATAATACAAGCCTGACTAGCGTAATTCCAATTTAATTGCCATAAAATGCCAAAAATGTAACTTGATCATTTTGAAGCGTTGGTTATTGTTTCTTGGGTCGTATTTGATGTCCTGGACAAATATCATGTGATCTAGTAACTTCTTCGTACCAAGGCGTCCGACCTGGACTATGGCAGGCGATAATATATGCACGACTGGCAGAATTCCACTTTAATTGCCATAAAATGCCTAAAAATGTAACTTGATCATTTCGAAGTGTTGGTTATGGTTCCTTGGGTAGTATTTGATGTCCCTAACAAGTATCATGTGATCTGGTACCGGCTCCGTACCAAGGCTTCCGGCTTGGACCATGGCAGGCAATAATACATGCAGGACTGGCGGAATTCCAATTTAATTTCCATAAAATGCCAAAAAATGTAACTTGATCATTTCGAAACGTTGGTTATGGTTCTTTGGGTATTATTTGATGTCTCGAACAAATATCATGCGATCCGGTATCGGCTCCGCACCAAGGCGTCAGGCTGGACCATGGCAGGCGATAATACAGGCATGAGTGGTGGAATTCCAGTTTAATTGCCATAAAATGCAAAAAAATGTACTTGATCATTTCGAAGAAATTGTTATGGTTCTTTGGCTCGTATTTTTTGTCCCAGACTAATATCATGCAATCACGTACCGGCTCCGTACCAAGGCTTCCGGCATAGACTATGGCAGGCGATAATACAAGCACGACTGGCGGAATTCCAGTTTAATTGGCTTAAAATGCCAAATATTGTAACTTGATCATTTTGAAGTGTTGGTTATGGTTCCTTGGGTCGTATTTGATGTCCTAGAGAAATATCATGCGATCCGGTATCGGCTATGTACCAAGGCGTCTAGCCTGGACCATGGCAAGCGATAATACAGGCACGACTGGCGGAATTCCAATTTAATTTCCATAAAATGCTAAAAATTGTAACTTGATCATTTCGAAGCAATGGTTATGGTTCCTTGGGTTGTATTTGATGTCCCGGAGAAATATCAGGCGATCCGGAATCGGCTCCGTACCAAGGCGTCTGGCCTGGACCATTGTAGGCGATAATACAGGCACGACTGGCGAAATTCCAGTTCAATTGCCATAAAATGCCAAAAAATGTAAATTGATAATTTTGAAGCGTTGGTTATGGTTCCTTGGGTCGTATTTTATGTCCTACACAAATTTCACGAGATCTGGTATCGGTTCTATACCAAGGCATCCGGCCTGGACCATGGCAGGCGATAATACAGACACGACTTGCGTAATTCCAGTTTAATTGGCATAAAATGCCAAAACATGTAACGTGATCATTTTGAAATGTTTGTTATGGTTCCTTGGGTCTTATTTGATGTCTCGGACAAATATAATGCGATCTGGTAATGGCTCCGTACTAAGGAGTCCGGCCTGGACCATGGCAGGCGATAATACAGGCACGACTTGCGCAATTCCAGTTTAATTGCCATAAAATGCCAAAAATGTAACGTGATCATTTTGAAATGTTGGTTATGGTTCCTTGGGTCGTATTTGATGTCTCAAAAAAGTATCATATGATCCGGTACCGACGCCGTACCAAGGCGCCCGGCCTGGACCATGGCTGGCGATAATACAGGCACGACTAGCAGAATTCCAGTTAAATTGCCATAAAATGCTAAAAATTTTAACTTGATCATTTTGCAGCATTAGTTATGGTTTCTTGGGTCGTATTTGTTGTCCCGGATAAATATCATGTGACCCGGTACCGCCTCCGTACCAAGGCGTCTGGCCTGGAGCATTGTAGGCGATAATATAGGCACGACTGGCGGAATTCCAGTTTAATTGCCATAAAATACCAAAAATGTAAATTGATCATTTCTAAGCATTGGTTATGGTTCCTTGGGTCGTATTTTATGTCCTAGAAAAATATCACGAGATTCGGTATCGGCTCTATACCAAGGCGTCCGGCCTGGACCATGGCAGGCGATAATACAGGCACGACTTGCGCAATTCTAGTTTAATTGCCATAAAATGCCAAAAAATGTTACGTGATCATTTTGAAATGTTGGTTATAGTTCCTTGGGTCCTATTTGATGTCTCGGACAAATATCATGCGATCTGGTAACGGCTCTGTACTAAGGAGTCCGGCCTGGACCATGGTAGGCGATAATACAGGCACGACTGGCGGAATTCCAGTTTAATTGCAGTAAAATGCCAAAGTATGTGACTTGATCATTTTGAAGCATTTTTTATGGTTCCTAAGTTCGTATTTGATGTCCTGGACAAATATCATGTGATCCGGTACCGGCTCCGTACCAAGGCGTCCGGCCTTGAACATGGCAGGCGATAATACAGGCACGACTAGCAGAATTCCAGTTTAATTTCCATAAAATGCCAAAAAATGTAACTTAATCATTTCGAAGCATTGGTTATGGTTCCTTGGGTCGTATTTGATGTCCCGAAGAAATATCATGCGATCCGGAACCGGCTTCGTACCAAGGCGTCTGGCCTGGACCATTGTAGGCGATAATACAGGCACGACTGGCGTAATTCCAGTTTAATTGCCATAAAATGCCAAAACATGTAACGTGATCATTTTGAAATGTTGGTTATGGTTCCTTGGGTAGGTATTTGATGTCTCGGACAAATATCATGCGATCTGGTAATGGCTCCGTACTAAGGAGTCCGGCCTGGACCATGGCAGGCGATAATACAGGCACGACTTGCGTAATCCAGTTTGATTGCCATAAAATGCCAAAAAATGTAACGTGAACATTTTGAAATGTTGGTTATGGTTCCTTGGGCCGTATTTGATGTCCCAAAAAAATATCATATGATCCGGTACCGACGCCGTACCAAGGCACCCGGCCTGGACCATAGCTGGCGATAATACAGGCACGACTGGCAGAATTCCAGTAAAATTGCCATAAAATGATAAAAATTGTAACTTGATCATTTTGCAGCATTAGTTATGGTTACTTGGGTCGTATTTGATGTCCCGGAGAACTATCATGCGATCCGGTACCGGCTCCGTACCAAGGCGTCTGGCCTGGAGCATTGTAGGCTATAATATAGGCACGACTGGCGGAATTCCTTGGGTCGTATTTTATGTCCTAGACAAATATCACGAGATTCGGTATCGGCTCTATACCAAGGCATCCGGCCTGGACCATGGCAGGTGATAATACAGGCACGACTTGCGCAATTCAAGTTTAATTGCCATAAAATGCCAAAAAATGTTACGTGATCATTTTGAAATGTTGGTTATGGTTCCTTGGGTCGGTATTTGATGTCTCGGACAAATATCATGCGATCTGGTAACGGCTCCGTACTAAGGAGTCCGGCCTGGACCATGGCAGGCGATAATACAGGCACGACTGGCGGAATTCCAGTTTCATTGCCATAAAATGCCAAACAAATGTGACTTGATCATTTTGAAGCATTTTTTATGGTTCCTAAGGTCGTATTTTATGTCCTGGACAAATATCATGTGATCCGGTACCGGCTCCGTACCAAGGCGTCCGGCCTGGAACATGGCAGGCGATAATACAAGCACGACATTGGTTATGGTTCCTTGGGTCGTATTTGATGTCCCGGACAAATATCATGCGATTCGGCACCGGTCCCGTTCAAAAGCATCCAGCCTAGACCATGGCAAGCGATACTTCAAGCACGATTGGCGGAATTCCAATTTAATTGCCATAAAATGCCAAAAAATTTAACTTCATCACAAAGAGTTGTTTATGATTCCTTGGGTCGTATTTATTGTCCCGGACAAATATCATGCGATCCTGTACCGGCTCCGTACCAAGGCGTCCGACATGGATCTTGGGAGGCGATAATACAGGCACGATTGGCAGAATTCCAGTTTAATTTGCATAAAATTCCAAAAAAATTAACTTGATCATTTCAAAGCATTAGTTATGGTTCCTAAGGTCGTATTTGATGTCCTGGAAAAATATCATGTGATCCGGTACCGGCTTCGTCCCAAGGCGTCCGGCCTGGAACATGGCAGGCGATAATACAGGCACGACTAGCAGAATTCCAGTTTAATTTCCATAAAATGCCAAAAAATGTAACTTAATCATTTCGAAGCATTCCTTATGGTTCCTTGGGTCGTATTTGATGTCCCGAACAAATATCATGCGATTCGACACCGGTTCCGTACAAAAGCGTCCAGCATGGACCATGGCAGGTGATACTTCAGGCACGACTGGCAGAATTCCAGTTTAATTTCCATAAAATGCCAAAAACTCTAATTTGATCATTTCGAAGCATTGGTTATGGTTCCTTGGGTCTTATTTGATGTCGCGGACAAATACCATGTGATCCGGTACCGGCATCGTACCAAGGCGTCCGGCCTGGATAGAGGCAGGCAATAATATAGGCACGATCGGCGGAATTCCAGTTTCATTGCCATAAAATGCCAAAAAATATATCTTGATCATTTCTAAGCGTTGGTTACGGTTCCTTGGGTCGTATTTGATGTCCCGAAAAAATATCATGCGATCCGGTATAGTCTCTCTACCAAGGTGTCCGACCTGGAGCATGGCAGGCGATAATACAGGCACGAATGGCGGAATTCCAGTTTAATTGCCATAAAATGCTAAAAAATATGACTTGATAATTCCGAAGCATTAGTTATGGTTCCTTGTGTCGTATTTAATATCCTAGACAAATATCATATGATCTGGTACCGGCTCCATACCAAGGTGTCCTGCCTAGACCATGGAAGGTGATAATACAGGCACGACTGGCGGAATTCAAGTTTAATTGCCATAAAATGCCTAAAAATGTAACTTCGTAATTTTGAAGGGTTGGTTATGGTTCCTTGGGTCTTATTTGATGTCCCAGAAAAATATCATGAGATCTTGTACCGCCTCCGTACCAAGGCATCCGGCCTGGACCATGGCAGGCGATAATAATGGCACGACTGGTAGAATTCCAGTTTAATTGCCATAAAATACAAAAAATGTAACTTAATCATTTCGAAGCGTTGCTTATGGTTCCTTGGGTCGTATTTGATGTCTCGAAATAATATCATAAGATGCGGTATCGGCTTGTTACCAAGGTGTCCGATCTGGACCATGGTAGGCGATAATACATGCACGACTGGCGGGATTCCATTTTAATTGCCATAAAATGCCAAAAAGTGTAACGTGATTATATCTAAGCGGTTGTTATGGATCCTAGGGTCGTATTTGATGTCGTGGACCAATATCATGCGATCCGGTACCGGATACATAATAAGGCGTCCGGCCTGGACCATGGCAGGCGATAATACAGGCACGACTGACGAAATTCTAGTTTAATTGCCATAAAATGCCAAAAAATGTAACTTAATCATTTCAAAGCGTTGGTTATGGTTACTTGGGTTGTATTTGATGTCCCGGAAAAATATCATGTGATTCGGTACTAGCTCTGTACCAAGGCGTCCAGCCTGGACCAAGGCAGGCGATAATAGAAGCATGATTGATGGAATTACAGTTTAATTGCCATAAAATGCCAAAAAATGTAACTTGATCATTTATAAGCATTAGTTATGGTTACTTGTGTCATATTTGATGTCCCGGACAAATATCATGCGATCCGATACCGGCTCCGTACCAAGGCGTTCGGCCTGGACCATGGTAGGCGATAATACAGGCACGACTGGCGGAATTCCAGTTTAATTGCCACAAAATGCCAAAAAATGTAACTTGATCATTTCGAAGTATTGGTTATAGTTCCTTGGGTCGTATTTGATTTCCCGGAAAAATATCATGCAATCCGGTACCAGCTTCGTACCAAGGCGTCCGGCCTGGACCATGGCAGGCGATAATACAGGCACGACTGGAGGAATTCCAGTTTAATTGCTATAAAATGCCAAAAAATGTTACATGATCATTTCAAAGTGTTGGTTATAGTTCCTTGGGTAGTATTTGATGTCCACAAACAATATCATGCGTTCTGGTAGAGGCTCCCTACCAAGGCATCCGTCTTGGACCATGGCAGGCGATAATACATGCAAGACGGGCGGAGTTTACATTTAATTGCCATAAAATGTCAAAAAATGTAACTTGATCATTTCAAATCATTGGTGGTTGTATTTGCTGTCCCGGACTAATATCATGTCATCCGGTACCGCCACCGTACCAAGGCGTCCGGCCTGGACCATGGCAGGCGATAATACAGGCAGGACTAGCGGAATTCCAGTTTAATTGCCATAAAATGCCAAAAAATGTTACTTGATCATTTCGAAAAGTTTGTTATAGTTCCTTGGGTCGTATTTGATGCCCCATACAAATATCATGCGATCCGGTACCAGCTCAGTACCAAGGCGTCCGACCTTGACCATGGCAGGCGATAATACAGGCACGACTGGCAGAATTCCAGGTTAATTGCCATAAAATGCCAAAAAATGTAACTTGATCATTTCGAAGCGTTAGTTATGGTTCCTTGGGTCGTATTCGATGTCTCGGAAAAATATCATGCGATCCGAAATCGGCTCCGTAGCAAGGCATCCGGCTGGGACCATGGCAGGCGCAAATACAGGCACGACTGGCGGAATTCCAGTTTAATTGCCATAAAATGCCAAAAAATGTAACTTGATCATTTCGAAGTATTGGTTATAGTTCCTTGGGTCGTATTTGATTTCCCGGAAAAATATCATGCAATCCGGTACCAGCTTCGTACCAAGGCGTCCGGCCTGGACCATGGTAGGCGATAATACAAGCACGACTGGCGGAATTCCAGTTTAATTGCTATAAAATGCCAAAAAATGTTACATGATCATTTCAAAGTGTTGGTTATAGTTCCTTGGAGAGTATTTGATGTCCAGAAATAATATCATGCGTTCTGGTACAGGCTCCCTACCAAGGCGTCCGTCTTGGACCATGGCAGGCGATAATACATGCAAGACGGGCGGAGTTTACATTTAATTGCCATAAAATGTCAAAAAATGCAACTTGATCATTTCAAATCATTGGTGGTCGTATTTGCTGTCCCGGACTAATATCATGTGATCCGGTACCGCCACCGTACCAAGGCGTCCGGCCTGGACCATGGCAGGCGATAATACAGGCAGGACTGGCGGAATTCCAGTTTAATTTCCATAAAATGCCAATAAATGTTACTTGATCATTTCGAAGCATTTGTTATAGTTCCTTGGGTCGTATTTGATGTCCCGCACAAATATCATGCGATCCGGTACCAGCTCAGTACCAAGGCGTCCGACCTGGACCATGGCAGGCGATAATACAGGCACGACTGGCAGAATTCCAGGTTAATTGCCATAAAATACCAAAAAATGTAACTTGATCATTTCGAACTCTTAGTTATGGTTCCTTGGGTCGTATTCGATGTCTCGGACAAATATCATGCGATCCAAAATCGGCTCCGTACCAAAGCATCCGGCTGGGACCATGGCAGGCGCAAATACAGGCACGACTGGCGGAATTCCAGTTTAATTGCCATAAAATGCCAAAAAATGTAACTTGATCATTTCTAAGCATTGGTTATGGTTCCATGAGTTTTATTAGATGTCCCAGACAAATATCATGCGATCCGGTACCGGCTCCGTACGAAGGCGTCCGGCCAGGACCATAGGAGGCGATAATAATGACTAGCGAAATTCCAGTTTAATTTCCATAAAATGCCAAAAAATGTATTTGATGTCCCAGAAAAATATCATGCAATCCGGTACCGGCTCCGTACCAAGGTGTCCGACCTGGACCATGGCAGGCGATAAAACATGCACGACTGGCGGAATTCCTGTTTAATTGCCAGAAAATGCCAAAAAATGTAACTTGATCATTTCGAAGCATTGGTTATTGTTTCTTGGGTCGTATTTGATGTCCCGGACAAATATCATGTGATCCAGTACCGGCTTCATACCAAGGCGTCCGGCCTAGACTATATACAGGCACAACTGGCGGAATTTCAGTTTAATTGCCATAAAATGCCTAAAACGTAACTTGATCATTCCGAAGTGTTGGTTATATTTCCTTGGGTAGTATTTGATGTCCTGAACAAATATCAAATGATCTGGTACCGGCTCCGTATTAAGGCTTCCGGCTTGGACCATGGCAGGCGATAATACATGCAGGACTGGTGGAATTCCAATTTAATTGCCATAAAATGCCAAAAAAAGTAACTTGATCATTTCGAAATGTTGGTTATGGTTCCTTGGGTCTTATTTGATGTCCCGGAAAAATATCATGTGATCCGGTATCGGCTCCGTACCAAGGCGTCAACCCTGGACCATGGCAGGCGATAATACATGCACGAGTGGCGGAATTCCAGTTTAATTGCCATAAAATGCCAAAAGATGTAACTTGATCATTTCGAAGTATTGGTTATGGTTCTTTGGGTCGTATTTACTGTCCCGAACTAATATCATGCGATCCGGTACCGGCTCCGTACCAAGGCATCTGGCCTAGACCATTGCAGGCGATAATACAGGCACGACTGGCGGAATTCTAGTTTAACTGCCATAAAATGCAAAAAATTGTAACTCGATCATTTCGAAGCGTTGGTTATGGTTCCTTGGGTCGTATTTGATGTCCTATAGAAATATCATGTGATCCAGTACCGGCTTCATACCAACGAGTCTGGCCTGGACAATAGCAGGCGATAATATAAGCACGACTGGCGGAATTCCAGTTTAATTGCCATAAAATTTCAAAAAATGTAAAATGATCAATTTGAATCGTTGGTTATGGTTCCTTGGGTCGTATTTGATGTCCCGGAAAAATATCATATGATCCGGTACCGAATCCGTACCAAGGCGCCCGGCCTGGACCATGGCAGGCGATAATACAGGCACGACTGGCCGAATTCCAGTTTAATTGCCATAAAATGCTAAAAATTGTAACTCGATCATTTCGAAGTATTGGTTATGGTTCCTTGGGTCGTATTTGATGTATCGGAGAAATATCATGCGATCCGGTACCGGATCCTTACCAAGGCGTCTGGCCTGTACCATTGTAGGCGANTTGATCATTTCGAAGCGTTGTTTATGGTTCCTTGGGTCGTATTTTATGTCCTAGACAAAGATCACGAGATCCGGTATCGGCTCTATACCAAGGCGTCCCGCCTGGACCATGGCAGGGGATAATACAGGTACGACTTGCGCAAGTCTAGTTTTATTGCCATAAAATGCCAAAAAATGTAATGTGATCATTTTGAAACGTTGGTTATGGTTACTTGGGTTGTATTTGATGTCTCGGAGAAATATCATGCGATCTGGTAACGGCTTCGTACTAAGGAGTCCGGCCTGGACCATGGCAGGCGATAATACAGGCACGACTGGCGGAATTCCAGTTTAATTGCTATAAAATGCCAAAAAATGTAACATGATCATTTCGAAGTGTTGGTTATAGTTCCTTGGGTAGTATTTGATGTCCCGAACAAATATCATGCGATCTGGTACCGGCTCCCTACCAAGGCGTCCGGCTTGGACCATGGCAGGCGATAATACATGCAGGACGGGCGGAATTCAAATTTAATATCCATAAAATGCCAAAAAATGTAACTTGATCATTTTGAAACATTGGTTATGGTTCCTTGGCTTGTATTTGATGTCCCGTACAAATATCACGCGATCTGGTACCGACTACAAACCAAGACGTCCGGCATGGACCACGGCAGGCGATAATACAGGCACGACTTGCGAAATTCCAGTTTAATTGCCATAAAATGCCAAAATATGTAACTTAATCATTTTGAAGCATTGGTTATAGTTCCTTGGGTCATATTTGATGTCCCGTACAAATATCATGTTATCCGGTACCGGCTCAGTACCAAGGCGTCCGACCTGGACCATGTCAGGCGATAATATAGGCACGACTGGCAGAATTCCAGGTTAATTTCCATAAAATACCAAAAAATGTAACTTGATCATTTCGAAGCATTAGTTATGGTTCCTTGGGTCGTATTTCATGTCCCGGACAAATATCATGCGATCCGATACAGGCTCCGTACCAAGGCGTCCGGCCGGAACTATGGCAGGCGTAAATAGAGGCACGACAGACGGAATTCCAGTTTAATTGCCATAAAATGCCAAAAAATTTAACTTGATCATTTCGAAGCTTTGGTTATGGTTCCTTGGGTTGTATTAGATTTCCCGGACAAATATCATGCGATTCGGTACCAGCTCCGTATGAAGTGTCCGACCAGGACCATAAGAGGCGATAATAACGACTGGCGAAATTCCAGTTTAATCGCCATAAAATGCCAAAAAATGTAACTTGATCATTTCGAAGCGTTAGTTATGGTTCCTTGGGTATTATTGATGTCCTAGAAAAATATCATGCGATCCGGTACCGGNTGTAACTTAATCATTTTGAAGCATTGGTTATAGTTCCTTGGGTCATATTTGATGTCCCGTACAAATATCATGTTATCCGGTACCGGCTCAGTACCAAGGCGTCCGACCTGGACCATGTCAGGCGATAATATAGGCACGACTGGCAGAATTCCAGGTTAATTTCCATAAAATACCAAAAAATGTAACTTGATCATTTCGAAGCATTAGTTATGGTTCCTTGGGTCGTATTTCATGTCCCGGACAAATATCATGCGATCCGATACAGGCTCCGTACCAAGGCGTCCGGCCTGGACCATTGTAGGCGATAAAACATGCACGACTGGCGGAATTCCTATTTAATATCCAGAAAATATAAAAAAATGTAACTTGATCATTTTGAAGCATTGGTTATGGTTCCTTGGGTCGTATTTCATGTCCCGGACAAATATCATGCGATCCGATACAGGCTCCGTACCAAGGCGTCCGGCCTGGACCATTGTAGGCGATAAAACATGCACGACTGGCGGAATTCCTATTTAATATCCAGAAAATATAAAAAAATGTAACTTGATCATTTTGAAGCATTGGTTATGGTTCCTTGGGTCGTATTTGATTTCCCAGACAAATATCATGCGATCCGGTAACGGCTCCGTACCAAGGCGTCCGACCTAGACCATGGCCGGTGATAATACAAGCCTGACTGGTGGAATTCCAGTTAAATTTCCATAAAATGCCAAAAATGTAACTTGATCATTTTGAAGCGATGGTTATTGTTCCTTGGGTCGTATTTGATCTTCCGGACAAATATCCTTTGATCCAGTACCGACTTCATACCAAGGCGTCCGGCCTGGACCATGGCAGGCGATAATACAAGCACGACTGGCGGAATTCCAGTTTAATTGCTATAAAATGCCAAAAAATGTAAAATGATCATTTCGAAGTGTTGGTTATAGTTCCTTCGGTAGTATTTGATGTCCCAAACAAATATCATGTGATCTGGTACCGGCTCCCTACCAAGGCGTCCGGCTTGGACCATGGCATGTGATAATACATGCAGGACGAGCGGAATTTAAATTTAATTGCCATAAAATGCCAAAAAATGTAACTTGATCATTTTGAAACATTGGTTATGGTACCTTGGCTTGTATTTGATGTCCCAGACAAATATCATGCGATCTGGTACCGACTACATACCAAGGCGTCCGGCATGGACCACGGCAGGCGATAATACAGGCACGACTTGCGAAATTCCAGTTTAATTGCCATAAAATGCCAAAAAATGTAACTTGATCATTTCGAAGCATTAGTTATGGTTCCTTGGGTCGTATTTCATGTCCCGGACAAATATCATGCGATCCGAAACAGGCTCCGTACCAAGGCGTCCGGCCGGAACTATGGCAGGCGTAAATAGAGGCACGACAGACGGAATTCCAGTTTAATTGCCATAAAATGCCAAAAAAGGCCATGGTCTAGGTCGGACGCCTTGGTACGCAGCCGTTACCGGATCGCATGATATTTGTCTGGGAAATCAAATACGACCCAAGGAACCATAACCAATGCTTCAAAATGATCAAATTACATTTTTTTATATTTTTTGGATATTAAATAGGAATTCCGCCAGTCGTGCATGTTTTATCGCCTACAATGGTCCAGGCCGGACGCCTTGGTACGGAGCCGGTACCGGATCGCATGATATTTTTCTAGGACATCAATAATACCCAAGGAACCATAACTAACACTTTGAAATGATCAAGTTACATTTTTTGGCATTTTATGGCGATTAAACTGGAATTTCGCCAGTCGTTATTATCGCCTCTTATGGTCCTGGTCGGACACTTCATACGGAGCTGGTACCGAATCGCATGATATTTGTCCGGGACATCTAATACAACCCAAGGAACCATAAACAAAGCTTCGAAATGATCAAGTTACATTTTTTGGCATTTTATGGCGATTAAACTGGAATTTCGCCAGTCGTTATTATCGCCTCTTATGGTCCTGGTCGGACACTTCATACGGAGCTGGTACCGAATCGCATGATATTTGTCCGGGACATCTAATACAACCCAAGGAACCATAACCAAAGCTTCGAAATGATCAAGTTATCTGGTACCGGCTCCCTACCAAGGCGTCCGGCTTGGACCATGGCATGTGATAATACATGCAGGACGAGCGGAATTTAAATTTAATTGCCATAAAATGCCAAAAAATGTAACTTGATCATTTTGAAACATTGGTTATGGTACCTTGGCTTGTATTTGATGTCCCGGACAAATATCATGCGATCTGGTACCGACTACATACCAAGGCGTCCGGCATGGACCACGGCAGGCAATAATACAGGCACGACTTGCGAAATTCCAGTTTAATTGCCATAAAATGCCAAAATATGTAACTTAATCATTTCGAAGCATTGGTTATAGTTCGTTGGGTCATATTTGATGTCCCGTACAAATATCATGTTATTCGGTACCGGCTCAGTACGAAGGCGTCCGACCTGGACCATGGCAGGCGATAATATAGGCACGACTGGCAGAATTCCAGGTTA
>ML417250.1:24090-48213 GCA_005239525.1 Nicotiana knightiana | reverse complement strand
AAACTCGGACTTGGGCGAAACTGGGGACCCCGGGCGTTTGGGCTCTAACGCCCCCCTAAAGCCAGGGCAGGCCTGGCGTTAGGGCCCTAACGCCCCCTTAATGCCAGGGGGTACCAAGCCTTATGGGTAAAATGCCCCCCTAACGCCAGGGGGTGCCAGGCTTTAGGGGGAAAACACCCGGCTATTGTCCGGGCGTCTCCTTTTGCGTATTTTCGACGTATTTGCATCCCTTTAGCTCCGTNAAACTCCATTAAGCACATAACAAGTGTAATTTTATCATTAATGCGCATAAAATGTAAGGTATATCACATGTTAAACTATGCAATTTAGTCTCGCATCAAGTATGCCCCGTGATTCCTTGAGTACTGCTATGCATGTGTCTACACCAGTTGGTGATTCTATAGTGGTAGATCGAGTCTACCATGCTTGCTTAGTAGTTATTGGTGGACTGGAGACTCAGGTTTATCTTTTGCTGCTCGATATGGTTGACTTTGATGTTATATTGGGGATGGATTGGTTATCCCCCTATTATGTTATTCTGGACTGTCATGTCAAGACAGTGACCTTGGCCTTGCCAGGGGGTACCTCGTTTGGAGTGGAGAGGGAGTCCTAGTCATTCTTCTGGTAGAGTTATTTCTTATATGAAGACTCGGCGCATGGTCGAGAAGGGTTGTTTGGCCTATCTGGCCTATGTTTGTGATTTTAGCACCGAGGTTCCTTCCCGGGAGTCTGTGCCCGTGGTTTGTGAGTTTCAAGAGGTATTCCCTACTGACCTGCCGGGTATGCCACCCGACAGGGATATTGATTTTTTATTGAGGTAGGTCAGGGCACCCAGCCTATTTCTACTACGCCGTATCGTATGGCCCTGCCAGAGGTGAAGGATCAGTTGCAGGATTTGTTGGATAAAGGCTTTATTAGGCCTAGTGTTTCTTCGTGGGGTGCCCTAGTGTTGTTTGTCAAGAAGAAAGATGGCTCGATGAGGATGTGCATTGACTACCGGCAGTTGAACAAGGTTACTATTAAGAATAAGTACCCTTTGCCGAGGATTGATGATTTATTTGACCAACTTCAGGGTGCTTCAGTGTTTTCCAAGATTGACTTGAGACCTGGTTACCATCAACTGAGGATTAAGGCGTCTGATGTCCCTAAGATAGCCTTTCGTACTCGGTATGGGCATTATGAGTTCTTGGTGATGTCATTTGGGCTGACAAATGCCCCCGCTGCTTTTATGGAGTTGATGAACCGAGTGTTCAGGACTTATTTGGACTCGTTCGTTATTGTTTTCATTGATGATATATTGATATACTCTCGCAGTCGAGAGGAGCATGAGCAACACCTTAGAGTCGTCCTCCATACTTTGAGGGATAGTCAGTTGTATGCCAAATTTTCCAAGTGTGAATTCTGGTTGAGTTCAGTTGCATTTCTAGGCCATGTGGTATCGTCAGAGGGTGTTCAGGTGGATCCCAAGAAGATTTCAGCAGTCAGAGATTGTCCTAGACCCACCTCAGCTCTAGAGATCCGGAGTTTCTTAGGCTTAGCAAGTTATTATCGCCGGTTTGTGGAGGGATTTTCATCCATTACAGCCCCGATGACAAGGTTGAATCAGAAGAGTGCTCCGTTCAGGTGGTCTCATGAGTGTGAGGCAAGCTTTCAGAAGCTCAAGAAAGCCTTGACCACGACACCAGTGTTAGTTTTGCCCACAGGTTCAGGACCCTATACCGTGTATTATGATGCTTCACGGGTTGGGCTTGGTACAGTGTTGATGCAGGATGGCAAGGTTATAGCCTATGCTTCTCGTCAGTTGAAGGTTCACGAGAAGCTCTATCCAGTTCGTGACTTGCAGTTAGCAGCGATTGTGCATGCATTGAAGATTTGGAGACATTATTTGTATGGTGTGCTACGTGAGGTGTTCACGGATCATAAGAGCTTATCGTATCTGTTCAAACAGAAGGAGTTGAACATGAGGAAGAGGAGATGGTTAGAGTTGCTGAAGGATTATGATATTACCATTCTTTATCATCCGGGAAAGGCCAATGTGGTGGCCGATGCTTTGAGCCGGAAATCAGCCAATATGGGTAGTCTTGCTTATTTATCAGTCGGAGAGCGACCCCTTGCTTTGGATTTTCAGGCTTTAGCCAACTGATTTGTGAGATTGGAGGTTTCTCAGATTGGCAATGTTTTGGCCCATACCGTGGCCCGTTCTTCATTGTATGACCATATTCGGTCCAGGCAGTATGATGATCGCCATTTATGTGTTCTTAGAGATAGAGTCAGGCACAGAGATGCCAAGCAGGTTACGGTTGATGATGAGGGAGTTTTGAGGATGCAGGGTCGTACTTGTGTACCTGATGTGGATGGTATTCGTGAGTTGATACTTCAGGAGGCCCATAGTTCCCGGTATTATATTCATCCGGGCGCCGCAAAGATGTACCAGGACTTGCGGAAGCACTATTGGTGGCGGAGGATGAAGAAGGATATTGTAGCTTATATATCACGGTGCTTGAACTGTCAGCAGGTTAAGTACGAGCACTAGAGACCCGGTGGTTTGATGCAGCAGATTCAGCTTCCCGAGTGGAAGTGGGAGCGTATCACCATGGACTTTGTAGTTGGATTCCCACGGACTCAGAGGATGTTTGATGTAGTATGAGTCATTATGGATAGGCTGACCAAGTCAGCACACTTCATCCCAGTATCAGTTTCGTATTCAGCAGAGAAATTGGCAAAGATCTATATGAGAGAGATTGTTAGACTGCATGGTGTACCCATATCCATTATATCCGACCGAGGTACTCAGTTTACCTCCCATTTCTGGAGAGTATTTCAGCGAGAGTTGGGCACACAGATTGATTTGAGCACAACATTTCATCCTCAGACGGACGGACAGTCCGAGCATACTATTCAGATTTTGGAGGATATGTTGCGAGCTTGTGTCATTGACATTGGTGGTTCGTGGGACCAGTTCTTTCCTTTAGCTGAGTTTGCCTACAACAACAGCTATCAGTCGAGCATTCAGATGGCCCCGTATGAGGCGTTGTATGGTAGGCGGTGTCGGTCTCCAGTCGGATGGTTTGAGCCGGGAGAGGCTAGATTATTGGGTTCTGAGTTAGTCCAGGATTGCCTTGGACAAGGTGAAGATCATTCAGGATAGACTTCGTACTGCTCAGTCCAGGCATAAGAGTTATGCGGATCGCAGAATTTGAGAGTTAGCATTTATGATAGGAGACCGGGTATTTCTTCGGGTGTCGCCCATGAAGGGCGTGATGAGGTTCGGGAAGAAGGGCAAGTTGAGCCCTAGGTACATTGGTCCATTTGAGATTCTGGATAAGGTAGGAGAGGTGGCCTACAGACTTGCCTTGCCATCTAGTTTGTCAGTCGTGCATCCGGTATTCCACGTATCTATGCTCCGGAGGTATATTGCGGATCCATCTCATGTACTTGACTTCAGTGGTGTCCAGTTGGACAAAGAGTTGTCTTATGAGGAGGAGCTGATAGCCATATAAGACCGGCAGGTGCGACGATTGAGATCGAAGAGTTATCCTTCGGTTCGTGTTCAATGGAGAGGTCAGCATGTTGAGGCAGCTACTTGGGAGTCTGAGTCCGATATGCGGAGCCGATATCCCGACCTTTTCCCCGGTTCAGGTACCTTTCTATGTCCGTTCGAGGACGAACGATTGTTTTAGAGGTGGAGATTGTGATGACCCAAAAGGTCATCCTGTGAACATTTAGCAAAAATTTTGTTCCGAGGTCCCGAAAGCCTCCGTTAATCTCACCTCGATGTGCATGCACAGTCCGAGCGCGTAGCCAGGAAGCCTTTATGTGGAAATGTGTTAAGCAATTGAATTTATTATAATTAATTGAATAAATTTGACTTTGGTCAATATTTTTGGTAAATGGACCCGGACCCATGATTTGACGGTCCCGGAGGGTCCGTAGGAAAATATGGGGACCTGGGCGTATGCCCAGAATCGAATTCCGAGGTCCCAAGTCAGAGAAATGAATTTTGAAAGGAAATTATTTTATGAAAATAATAAAGACTTTTTAAAATGAACTTTTATGTGAGATATGTGTTACCGAGCCCGTATTATGGTTCCGGAGCAAGAATAAGATCCATAAACAAGAATGTTATAAGATCCATGAAGACAATCACAAAGGAGTCAAGAAACGGTTTGAAAACCCGATTCATAAGATCCATAAAAGCTGATGAGGCGTTGGTTATCCCAAAAGACATTACCAGAAATTCAAAGTGCCCATATCGAGTCCTGAAGGTAGTCTTAGGAATATCCTGCTCCCTGATCTTTAACTGGTGATACCTGGACCGCAAATTAATCTTTAAGAAGAACTTAGCACCTTGCAACTGATCGAACAAATCATCTATCCGAGGTAATGGGTATTTATTCTTGATGGTGACCTTGTTGAGCTGCTAATAATCAATACACATCCGAAGCGATCCATCCTTCTTTCTGAATAAAAGAACCGGTGCGCCCCAAGGTGACACACTAGGCCGAATGAAACCCTTTTCTAATTGACCTTTCAATTGTTCCTTCAACTCCCTTAACTCTGTTGGCGCCATCTTGTAAGGTGGAATAGATATTGGCTGCGTATCTGGCAATACATCAATCCCGAAATCGATCTCTCTATCTGGAGGAATCCCAGGAAGCTCGTCCGGAAATATTTCAAGAAATTCATTCACAACTGGCACAGATTCGGGAGCAGGCACCTCTGAAGTGGTGTCCACAACCCGGACCAAATGGTAGATGCACCCTTTTTTGATCATCTTTGAGGTTTTAGGGTAGGAAATGAATCTACCTCTTGGCACAACATTATTCCCCTCCCACTTGATAACTGATTCATTAGGAAACTCGAGCCTCATAATTCTGGTTCAGCAGTCGAGTTTAACAAAGCACGAATAGAGCCAATCCATCCCCATAATTACATCAAAATCTACCATTTCTAACTCAATAAGATCGGACGTGGTATCCCGACCACGCACCGTGACAGCACAGCTTCTATAGACTCGCATGGCCGTAATAGAATCACCAACCGGAGTCGACACAGAGAATGACTCATGAAGCTGTTCAGGTTCTATCCCAAAACTTGAAGCAATAAATGGAGTAACATATGACAAAGAAGACCCGGGATCAATAAGAGCATAAACATCATGTGACTGAACAGTCAGAATACCTGTGACAACAACTGGAGGTAGCCTCCACGCTCTGGCGACCACTCAAAGCATAAAACTGGCTGGGTCCCCCTTGACCCCGCGCTCTACTCCTAGTTGCTCTGCGCCCTACTGTTGCTGGAGGGCATGCTGAGGATGTAGTGGCTGATGAACTAGAGGGCTTAGCAGCACCCCTACCTGTGCCCTGACTGGGCGCACGACAATCTCGCTGAACATGGCCCCTCACTCCGCATCTATAGCATACCGGAATATCCAAGTAACAAGGCTCAGTTTGAAATCTCCCACACTTAGGGCAGGGGACCCTCCGCTGCTGCTGGACCCTCCCACCTGAACAATCCGACTTATGGAACCTCCTGCTATCTGAACCGGGTCCAAAACAACCTCCCTGCTATTAATTGTGCCCTGATGGCAGCGCACTGGATGATCTCACACCTCCAACTGATCTCCCAGGGTTGCCCGCTGACCGGGCCCTACTACTATTCTCTCTCTCTATCCTTATCTTCAATTTTCGAGCCTCTGTAGCCTGGGCGAATCCCACTATTTTCCATAATTTTTCATATCTGAATGCAAGGCAACTGTAGCAGCTTCATTAATAACCAAGGGACCAAGGCCCTGAACAAACCGACGAACTCTATCCTCCATAGTAGACACCATGTGAACAACATATTTGGACAAGCGCACAAACTCCATATGATACTCCCAAACACTCATGTTTCCCTACTTGAGGGCCTCAAACTCTGTAGCACGAGCTGCCATAATCTCGGCAGGCAAGAAATGATCCATAAACACATCCACAAACTCCTCCCACCTCGCCGGAGGGCTCCCCTCTCCACGAGAACTCTCCCACATTTAAAACCACGAATATGCCGCTCCCTTCAGACGATAGGAAGACAACTAAACTCCCTCTATCTCATTAGCCCTCATAACTCGGAGGGTCTTGTACATGTCATCAATAAACTCCTGAGGGTCGGCCTCTGGGTGGGTGCTTGTGAACTCTGGAGGGGCTAGCCGCAGAAACTGGTCGACCCTAGAACCTGAAGAATCCCCTTGCTCGCTAGAGGATGCAGGCAACATGTGATCTTTGGGCCTGGGAGGACACTAACTGGCTCAACATCTGAATAGATTCCCTGAGATCCCCATCAGAAATACCGGGACCAGAAGCTGGGACTGAAGAAGGATCAAGAAAATCAGCGGCAGGGACTGTAGCACCCTCTGCTGGAGCAGGAATAGGAATATCCTGGCCTGGGATGGAAGAGTTAGGCAGATTTAAGGTCGGGGAATCATTCTCACCCACACCATCAGATAAAAAATTCACGGCCACTCTTGGGGTGGCATTGGCCTCTAGGCCGAGTCGAGCTCTCTTCTTGGGTTCTATTTACTGAAAATTAGAACAATGCATGAGTTAGGGATAGGCAACCTCACCTTCCACCACATCGCACAATATAGAATATCAATAAAAGGGTACTTTCCTAAATGTCCATGAAACCCCCTAATTATAGATGTGGTCGACAACACACCGATAAGAAGGGCTCTACTAGACACGGCTCCGAGACATCCTAGGATACTTTTAAAACCTTAAGCTTTGATACCAAGTTTTTCACGCCCCAAAACCGAGGGACGAGACCGGCGCCTAACCAGGTGAACCCGGTCAAGCGGACCTGGATTGCCTTTCCTACCCAACATGTTCCCCCGTATATACAATGCACCATATTCCATATGAAATAGCAACTTAGGATTTAAGCGTGGATTTACAAACTTAAGTTCATTTGTCTTTTAGCATTTCAATAGTTGATTCCTAAAAACATACACAATACATACATAACTTTCCAATACGGACCACGATTCCGAATACGTACAGTTACTACCCAAAATACATATATACACCCACATCATGTCTATGGAGCCTCTACGAATACTAGGAGTTTATACAATACTTGCCGGCAACAAGGCCCCGGCTATACCTTACAATACATAACAGACTCAAAAGAGATGGCATGAATTACACACGGCCCCGGGAGGAAGTGGGGCTCACCAGTACTGCTGAAAGATGAGGAGGAGGCACCACTAACAGCGAGCTGAGCTACCTACTATGGACCCACCTACATCCATATAAAAGATGTAGCACCCCCGGCAAAAAGGGACGTTAGTACCATTGAATAGTACTAGTATGTATAAACAAACTTTACTCTATGTAAAATCAAACAATACACATATATGAAGCAGTTAAAGAAACCCAAACAAATATTGCACAGAGATACAGAGAATTACGAATGAGGTTTCCACAATTTCTTATTTCTATTGCTTCCCATGTTGCGGCGCGCAACCCGATCCCACCTCACAATCACATTACACCCTTATTAATTCTATTGCAGCATGCAACCCGATCCCACCTTACATTTCTATTGCGGCGTGCAACCCGATCCCACCTTACATTTTTGTTGCGGCGTGCAACCCGATCCCACCTTACAATCACATCACACCCTTATTACTTCTGTTGCGGCATGCAACCCGATCCCACCTTACAATCACATCACACACTTATTACTTCTGTTGCGGCGTGCAACCCAATCCCACCTTACAATCACATTTCATAGCAAACAATAACATCCCACAATTTAATCACAGGGCTTCATATTATCAAGAGTACAACTTCATAACACCCAAACAATCATGTGTTCACAGTAGTCTTTATCATCCATTAATTCAAGCACAAATATGCTCATCAACAAGAATATAAATTCATTACAACCAACAATCCATATGAAGTTAAGCCACAATAAACCTTGCCAACAATGATTCATATACGATATTTCCATGGTCATTTAGTCCAATTAGATCAATTCACAACTCCCTTTCATCACTTGTTACACAACCCTTATCACTTAGATACATTTACACATTTGAGTTTGTTACCATTCTTTCATACCAACATACTCAAGCATTTAACGAACCTTGCACATGATAGAGTAATCACACAGAAATCACATTTCATAATTTCAATTATCACGATAGTCGACTAAGAAAATCAGAGAATGAAATCTCACACCTCAACGCAACTAGACAATCAATTCACATATACTCAGCAAGAAGCTCATACTGAATGTTTGGACATCAACAAGGTGACTCTACGAAGATTAAAGTTAGCCATACATACCTCGAGTCATCCCCTTTTTAATTTCTAGCACAATTCACCGAACCGTCTAGCACGGTCAATCTATTCCACAATGTGATATATTTAACTTAGAATTAGGAATCTTGTACTCAATTGAGCATTTTATCAAACACTATGTGACCCCTTAGACTACTAACCCCCTTTTGAGAATAATTACCCAAACTTGTTTTTCCCTTTACTAGATTACGGGGTTTAACTCACATGCATGCAAGATTTGAACTTTTTATTTTCAAGAACCAATCTATGTATGTTTTATTCTTACCTAAAATATGAGAAATTAGGGAAATAGGGTGAACACTTACCTCTTTGAGTGAAGAAGATGACAATAACTCGATAATTTCCGGGCTTGAGTGATTTTGGAAAATCAAATTGGATGATGTTGAAACCTTCTCTCTTAAGAACTCTCTTTTTCTCTCCCTATTTTTGGTCAAAAAATCATTAAAAATTAAGGGATGGGATGTTTTATAAAACAGAGGGTCGGGTTTTAAATTTACAAAATAGGAGCCCCGACACCGAAATGCGGTCAGGAATGCGATCGCATTCCTGCTATGCGGTCAGCATTCCTGTCACATAGTTGGGCTTCAAATGGGGCAAAATAGGAACCACACTGCCCAGGTATGCGACCACTATGCGGTCCGCATACCTGTTATGCGATTGCATAGTGTGTCGCATAACCTCCCTCGCAAAAACCATGGGGCAAGAATGCGACAACTATGCGGTCCACATACCCAAAATGCAATCACATTCTGGGCCGCATAGTTTTCCTCAATTTAGATAGTAGCCTGTCCAGGTATGTGACCACTATGCGGTCCGCATACCTGTTATGCGATCGCATAGTGCGTCGCATAATGCGCAATTTCTGGAAAATTTAATCTTTCAAGTTCTGGGATACTTTTTACTCAAAATAGGACTATTTTAAGAATTTCTACAGTTATAACAGCACAGGGACCTATTCGGGCATTATTTTAGGCATAGAAATTTTTACGGGTCTTTACAGGTAAACACTGCCGGGACCACCCAAGAAACAAAGTTCAACGTGATCGAGGGGGATATGAAGTATAACACCTTGTTTGGAAGGCCATGGGTACACAACATGAGAGCGGTGCTTTCAACCTTACATCAGGTGGTGAAATTCCCACTCCCGGGGGAATCAAAATAGTCTACGGGGAACAGCCGGCCGCAAAGAAAATGTTCACTGTCGATGAAGTAATCCTGGTGCCCGTAGTTTTGACATCAAAAGGCAGGGAAATGGCCGAAGAAAAGGAAACAAAATAGCAATTAACGATCCTGACCTTGCCCAGGTCTGGAAAACAGGAGGAGCACGTGGCGGATGAAGAGGATTATTACGATGTCCCGAGATCTTTTATAGTGCCCGGTGACACCGATGCCACTAAATCGACAATCGAGTAATTGGAGCAGGTTATACTAATCGAGCACCTACCGGATCGAAAGGTATACCTGGGCATGGGACTAACTCCCTAGCTAAAAAAAAATCTTATTGATTTTCTTAAGCGAATGCTGATTCTTTCGCCCGGTCACATCTAGACATGACAGGGATCCCACCGGAGATAAGAAATCACAAATTGAGCCTGGATCCAAAGTTACATCTAGTAAAACAGAAGAGAAGGCCACAGTCTGAGATCAAACACGCATTCATCAAAGACGAGATATCTAAACTTTTGAAAATAGGATCTATCAAGGAGGTTAAATACCCAGATTGGTTAGCTAACATAGTAGTCGTACCTAATAAAGGGAACAAACTTAGGATGTGTGTAGATTATAAGGATCTAAATAGGGCGTGTCAAATGGAATCTTTCCCTTTGCCTAACATCGATCAAATGATCAAGGCGATGGCCGGACAAGAGATATTGAGTTTTGTTTATGCTTATTCCGGGTACAACCAAATTCGGATTGACCCGGACAATCAAGAAAAGATTTCTTTCATAACCGAATTTGGCACCTACTGTTATAACATAATGCCGTTTAGGCTAAAGAACATCAGTGCCACGTACCAACTACTAGTTAACTGGATGTTTGAAGAACAAATAGGTAAATCAACAGAGGTTTATATTGATGATATGTTGGTTAAGTCTCTACGAGAAAGGACCGTTTGCAACATTTGCAGGAAACATTCGACATATTAAGGAAGTACAACATGAAGCTAAACCCTGAGAAGTGTGCCTTCGGTGTCAACTCGGGCAAGTTCCTCGGGTTCATGGTATCTAAATGGTGAATAGAAATCAACCTAGAAAAATAAAATCTATAGAAGATATCACCGTAGTTGACAATGTTAAGGCAGTACAAAGTCTAACCGGGCTGATAGCCGAGTTGGGACGGTTTATTTTGAGATCGTCGGATAAGAGCCATCAATTTTTCTTATTATTGAAAAAGAAGAGTGACTTCTCTTGGACCCCGGAGTGCCATCAAGCTTTAGAAGAACTCACCCAATACATGTCGAGCCCTCCCTTGATGCACACTTTGAAGGCGGACGAGCAACTATACCTCTACTTTTCGGTTTTCGAGGTGGCGGTAATTTGTGTCCTAGTACGGGAAGAAGAAAGTATGCAATTTCTTATTTATTATGTTAGTAGAACCCTACGCGATGCGGAAACAAGGTATCCAAACTTAAAAAAATTAGTTCTCGCCTTATTAAGTGCTTCTAGGAAATTAAAACAGTACTTTCAATACCACCACATATGTTTCGTGACCTCGTACCCGCTAAGGAATGTCATGAATAAGCCTCAGCTGTCAGGCCGGTTGGACAAATGGGCCTTAGAAATTAATGGGTACAATATTTAGTAGAAATCCCGGGCCGCCATAAAATCTCAGATTTTGGAAGACTTTGTGGCCAACTTTACGCCGTCTCGCTTTGGGGATCTAGACCCTATTCACGGATGATTCTTCCAATGCGAAGGGTTCCGGACAAGGCATCGTATTAAAGGGTAATGTAATTAGCAGTCTATTAGAATTATGAAATTGACTAACAATGAAACCGAGTAAGAGGCTATGATTATAGGTCTAGACCTGGCTATGAGCCTGGGGGCCAAAGTGATCGAGGCCAAATATGACTCTCTCATTTTCGTGAACCAAGTAAACAGGACGTTTGAAGTAAAAGAGGAACGGGCGCAGAGATACTTTGATAAGTTGATGGTGACCTTGCACCAATTCAAGAAATGGACTCTATAGCACGTACCTCGGGATCAAAATAACGAGGTCGATGCATTGGCCAATTTAGGGTCGTCAGTCGACTCCGATGAATTCAACTCCGGAGCAGTAGTACAATTAATGAACTCAGTGGTAGAAGAAGGTCACACCGAGGTGAACTCGACAAGCTTGACTTTGGACTGGAGAAACAAATACATAGACTACCTGGATAAAGGAAAATTGCCATCGGTTCCCAAGGAATCAAGAGCCCTAGGTGCTAAAGCTGCCAGGTTCAGCTTGGTCGAGGGGAAATTGTTCAGAAGATCCTTTTTCGGGCCACTATCTAGTGCTCGGGTACGGTGGATACTGACTACGCCATGAGAGAAGTACACGAGGGCACTTGCGGAAACCACTCAGAAGCAGAATCCTTGGTTCAGAAATTGATCATAGCCGTTTACTACTCGAACAAGATGGAGAAGGATGCAAAAGACTTCGTACAAAAATGTAACGAGTGCCAAAGACAAGGACTGTCAATTTATCAACCAGGGGAAATGCTCACCCGGTCCTATCACCGTGGCCGTTTATGAAATGGGGGATGGACATTGTCGGTCTCCTTCCATAGGCACCCGTTAAAGCCCAATACATACTACTCATGATAAATAATTTCTCCAAGTGGGTCAAAGCTGACGCGTTCAAGAAGGTTCAGGAGAAAGAGGTCATCGATTTCATCTGGTATCATATAATATGTCGATTCGGAATACTAGCCGAGATCGTTTTCGACAATGGGAAATAGTTCGTCCGCAGCAATGTAAGTAAGTTTCTCGAAGACCACAAAATTAAAAAGATCTTATCCACACCTTACCAACCAAGTGGGAACGGACAAGCGGAGTCAACAAACAAAACTATACTCCAAAACTTGAAGAAGAGATTGACAGATTTGAAGAGAAAGTGGAAAGAAATCTTACCCGAAATCTTGTGGGCATATCGAAAGACTTTGAAGTCAAGTACCGGTGTGACCCCATTCTCTTTAGTTTACGGTGCGAAAGCACTAATCCCGGTCGAGGATGGGGAACCAAGACTAAGGTTCCAGTATGCTACTGAGACGTCAAATGACGAGGCCATGTCCACGAGTTTGGACTTGTTGGACGAAAGGCGAGAAGCTGCCCTGGTCTGACTAGCTGCCCAAAAGTAGTGAATGGGGAGGTACTAAAACCGAAAGGCTAACCTTCGACATTTCCAAGTCGGGGACTTGGTATTAGGGAAAGTTATGTTGCACACCAAAACCCAACTGACAGTAAACTAGATCCGAACTGGGAAGGTCCGTATAGAGTTGTCGGAATAACCGGGAAAGGTTCATATAAGCTCGAGTCAGGGAACGGTGTGCAACTACCGAACAACTGGAATGTGGCACACTTAAAGCGGTACTATTTCTACGGTACGAACATAATTTCCTTTGAAATTTGTTATGCTTTGACTAACTTATGCAGGTACTCGGCCGAGGGTAAATTTGACAATTAGGTCTGAAAGCACGTGTTGTACTCTTTTTTTCTTGGACCAGTTTTCCCCGAAGTTGAGTTATGGAAAGTTTTTTAACGAGGAAACAGTAAACGTGTTACCTTAGTTTCGAAGACCGGCCTGAGGCCGGAATTTTTGACCACCCGTACTGGACCAGCAGTATTCTAGCCCTCACAAGCTCGGTCTCAAATACTGGAGGGACGGGAGGAATTACGCCCTAAGTTTGGATTCATAGAAGGTGTTCTTATTTTATATTAAATCCAAGGTTTGATTATTAGAATTTGTTGTAAGGGTCAAACAGTCAAACAAACCATACTTGTGTAGCTCATTCTTGCCATGGCAGAAAGCTTATACGCCTCCAGTTATGTACTCTACATGCAATGTAATGAAAGAAATTTTCCCTCTATATTTATCGTGATGCATTTGCACCATCGATACATTCGTTGAGTTACTTAGAACAAATAACGGATCCTAAATCCTAGAGCCTACGGGCCTCCCCGAGTCAGGGACTATTGTCCGATAATAAGATCGGGCAGCTTGGACTATCGAATCCCGGAGTCCCCAAGGGTATTATGCAGGGCCCAAACATGAAAGGTTACGGCCAACTCAATACCGCTCGGAGACGTTCAAGTCCCTACTCAGAAAGTAAGGTCCTTACATATGATTAAAACCTATTAAAAGGTTGCCCTCGGCAAAACCCATCGTGTACGATTAAAACATTTAAGTATCTTAAAGTCTTCATTTTTTATTGGGTATTTCAAAGCCTAAGCAAATCATAGTTGTTATCGAAACTAGGCATCATTCGTGCTTCAGAAGAACGAGCACTCTAGATTATGCGCAATTTTATTCTAAGGCGTTAATGACATCCTTCAAATAAAGAGTTGCAAATGGATAATGAAAAATAAAAGACACATTATGGTCGAAGGGAAATTTTTATACATATTCCAAAAATATATACAAAAGGAGATAAAATGGCCTCAAAATAAACAAAAAAATGTACAAAAGAAAATGAAAAATAAACTAAGGCATCTCCGCCTCCTCTTCACCAGAGACCGATTAAGTACGGCGACCCTCGGGCTTATATATCTCTTTAGCCTCGGCCTCGAGCCTCTTGGCCTGTTCAATCTCGACCGATAGATCGAACCCCCGGGCTTGAATCTCCTTGAGGGTCTCCCTCTGGGATAGCCACTTTATTTACTCGGCCTTTGATATCAATCAGGCCTCGGCTATTTCCACATCATTTTTGTATTGGGCCAACATCTCCTCGACCTCAGAGGAATCGGTCGAAGCTGCCTATAGCTTGGACTTCAATGCAGTATACTCTCGATCGAGGTCGTCCTATTCCGAAACGTCCGAACCCAGTTGTGCTCGGAGCTCATCATTTAGTCGAGACCACTTGTCGGCCTTATTCTTCATCACCATGAGTTGGTCCTTGACCAATGTCAACTCCTCTTTGGTAGCCTCCTTTTCCAAGGCTAGGAGGTCCATCCTTCTCCTCAACGTCACGACCGAAGCTTTGAGCTCGTTGATCTCAATCCGGAGCTGGTCAATCAGGTCTACCTTCTCTTGGACCTGTGAGGTTGCATCGTTAGCCACTACGCTTAGCCTCTCATTCTTAATCTCAAATATCATTACCTTCTTGACCAGTACCACATGCTTTCATTTCATGGACGAAGCCTCCCTTTGAGCGTTTTCCAACTCATCTTGGAGAATGGGGAGGGCCTTGAGGCCCTCATATTTTTTCTCGTTGAGTGCTTTGTACATGTCTTCTGCCAGACTTGCTCCTTGAGCTCGAATTCAAGACCGAAGGAAGCTTTCATGATAAATCATCGAAGCCTGAAAAACAAAGTGATGAAATCATGAAGAAATGATAAGGTTAATAAGCTACGTGAAAGTCACAAAGAAAGAGAAGCATACCCGGCTCAGCGCCTGTTGTGCCTCGTTGAAAAGGCTCAGTGCTCTCACCTCATGCATCTTCAACTGATCCTCTTCGGTCACCAAGCGGTGAAGATAACTAGCCACACCGGCAGATTCAGACAGTAGTCGGGTATCCGATGGGATCGTAAACACGATCGTTCTTTTACGGTCGAGATCTACGCTCGGAGCAGGGGAACTACTTCACCAGCTTCAGGCTCGAGCTCGGCCCGCCTGCTTCCGGCATCACGTCTTTTTTCAGGATCTCCATATGATCAAACCCGGAGTAATCCTCCAATGTACTGATGTCCATTCCCTTAAAGAATATGTTGAGGGCCTCGTCTGTGGCCCGCGACGTCTCGTTCGATTTCTCTTTGATGGACTGAGCCTCGTTGAATAGAGACTCTGTGTGGGACGGTGATCGCATGATGTCAATGACACCGACGACTTCCCTTGGAGCAGGAGTAGCTTCTCAGGAGGCCGTAGCCACTAGTTTTCCTTCGGGCGCCTAAGCCAAAGAGAGGTCGACCTCTCAGTCACTTCCCCTGGTCACTGCCCGCTTTTCTTCATCAATGGCACGCTCATGGGTGACGAACTCCAGGTCATCATCTTCAGGATAGTCCCTGAGCCAGTAAAGGGATTTGGGGTATGGTACCTTGGCCCGGGTACTCTTCCTGTTACACTTTCGGGCACAAACAGTTCTCCTCTTCTTCTTGGCCTTGGCGTCCGAGGAACCCGAAGACTTCCTCATTCTTATCTTTTTCTCTTCCTTCTTCGTAGTAACCTCGGGCTGTCCTAAATCGGAGGGTTTATCGTGTGAGGACGAAGCCTCTTCCACATCCAATGCCTGGAGCTTAGTGGTCTTGGTAACACCTACGAAAGAAAGAGGGGGACTTAGTGAAAATGACAGTTGAATATGAAAATAAACTTGGCCGGGGAGAGCACTCAACATGGGAATGGGCCTCCTGCTTGCCCTTCGAGAGTTGCGCCATTCGCGCTCAAAATACGACAGATGTGTGCAAATTCCCTGGACCCACTCTTTGAAGCGGGGAACTGCGTTGGGGACTCGGGTAACCGCTGCACGATGATAGAACCAGGTAATGAAAAAAACGAAAAATCCAAAAGGAATTATAATTATTCAAAACTAGAGGAACATACGGGTTAGGTTCCACTTTTCAGGGAACGACATGAATTCGAAGGGAAAGATATCATCAATTTTTACCCAATGAATCTCCCCTGCCAGCCTCAATCCTTATCTTCATCAATGCTCATGAATAGAGTTTTCTTTGGCCGACGAACGAGCTTGATTAATCCCCATCGGAAGATTCAAGGACTATAGAGACGAAGCATGATAGCATCCTAGGAAGCTCAAATCTATTCAAGGACAAGAATGAAGCTTTGGAATCTCAAAGAGGGCCTTTAACAAGATGTCAAGCTAAAAAGTTGCAATACAAGGTCATTGGACTTCAGGAGCGATCAAAGAAGTTGTTAGTTGGGAGGAAGAGCTCAAGGATAATGGATATGAGTTATCAAGGTGTTATAATTATTTTATGGCCCAAATTAATGTCAAATAATGTCACGAACCAAACCGGAGGGCAGCAACGGGCACACGATACTTTACTCAACCGAGTACCAACGTAACATATCTTTCTTATCATACTACCATGGGTCAATGTGAAAAAAGGGTCATCATGACATAACCGAAATAAAACATAAGGAAATTCTAGACATAGGACGACCTAACATCATATAGAAACTTATACATGTGACATACGAGCATATAAGGCTGACATGATCATTTGTAAACTGAAAACATAGGCCGACAAGGCCACACAAATATCCATGTACCTAAAATCTGTCTACGAGCCTCTAAGAGTACATAAATATCATAAAGGTCAGGACAGGGTCCCGCCATACCAGTCAATAAATGTCTCAATCATACTGACCCAAATAGGCAACTCCGGAGCAAGTGGAGTGCAGCAACACCTTCCGCTGAGATGATAGCCTACTAGGATGACTGTCAACCTGTCTATCAAGACCTGCGGGCATGAAAAGCAGCGTCCCCAGGCAAAAGGGACGTCGGTACGAATAAAGTACTGAGTATGTAAGGTAGAAAAGCTTAAATAAGAACAGTAATATAAAGAGAGATATAGGAGATACAACCTGTAGCATCTAAATGCCTCTAAGAGATAGTGACATGAAATGCCTGATACATATATATACATAATATTTTAAAATCATTAGCCTCTATGGGCATCATCATCATATCGTACCCGGCCTCGAAGAGGACTCGGTAAAAACATACCCGGTCATCATAAGGCTCGGTAGAATCGTACCCGGCCACGTGGAGCTCGGTAAAACCCAACTGATCAGTGGTTGTACAATAGGTGTCGTACCCAGCCGACTATAACGCGGCTCGGTAGAGTAAAATATATACTATACATAATGCATGCTGGACTCATGGAATCACACTCTAAATATTTTGGAGTGACGTAAGGTAGTTGCACCTTTGATTAAGATTATGGATACCATCAATATGAACTCCACTAGGACTCAAGGATCACACTTTGTAAGGAAAGAACAACATGCACAACCTTAGTTGCTAGGAGTAGATTCATTATGAAATAACATATCGTTTACATTCGTTTCACTTTAGATCATGCCAAAAGAATGAAGGAAGTGACTTAACATACCTTATCAAAATATTTCCACTCACTAATTTGAACTCGCCTCTTCGCACCTTAATCTACAACAACGATAATAATACTATCATTAAGTTACGAAAGGTGCAACTATCGCACAACAAACGACAAGCTTATTTTGTATTAAAACGGGCATCATCTCCCCTATAATCCTTACTTCCTCCAAATTCAAGATAACACCAACAAAACAAGAACACAAAAACAACAACAACATATATACATTGTTTTCCAGCCTTATATACACCATAAAATATTACAAAATAGCCCAACATAGCGCAATCTCTTCATACACAAAATGACCACCGTAGTAGTGTCAAACGATCGGGAAATGTTACGACGAACGGCCAGACCACCACACTAAATCTATATGGTGTTTCTCCACACCCTTCCTCCTCCAAAACTCCACAAAATATTAGTAAAATACGCATCCCAATAGCAACACAAAAGAGTCCACAAAACAGTCCTCTACAAGCAGAGGCGGACCTAGAATCTTTACGCGATGGGGGCACAATATTCTGCTCAATCAGTGCCCCCTAAATGCTTTTAGTGTTCAGGGTGCCAACTGCTTTAAATTAACCATTTTCAAGATATTTACGTGTATATATACAGAATTTTGGCTGAAGTTTACGGGGTCCGGTGACCCCTCACCTATACACATGGGTCCGCCTCTGGCTACAAGTGAATAACTCGAACTCACGGCTTCCGATCACCGTCCCGTGAGTTCTTAAAAGTATAGAACGAATTACCATGAATTTACAGTAAACTTACCTTATTTGTTGGATAACTCATCCCTTATCTTGGTTCTTCAAATTCTAGGTTTTAACCCCAATTAGAACTTGAAAAGGAGAGAAATCAATTAGGGTTTGTGGGTAGTTTTTGGGAGGAAGTTTGCAGGGGTTTATATATAGTTGTTTGTGATATATAATAAGGGTTATATTTTAGGAGATAAGACCTTAAATAATATCTTTGGCCGACCCAAAATTTCCTCTTCTTGGGATCTTATTTAACCAAGTAGGTGACACACCTACTTGTCACCTAGCAGCCTATGCAGTCTCGCAAAAACACATATATCTCTCTACTCCGATGTCGTATTAATAAAAGGTTTAATACGTTAAAAACCCAATAACTCTAAGTATACTGGAATAAAATTACAGTTACATTTGACCGAAATTTTCAGTAAAACTTATGAATGTAACTTGTGATGACGTTCATCGACCTTTGTTCCACAACTCGCTTGACATCAAAACATAATACACGACTATCATACGACTAACCTAATTCATAACATAAACTCCTTATCATGTTAAGAACCCTAGTCTCACCCCATAAGTACATGTTATAACATTCACATCTTGTTGACTTTCGACGAAACATTGTTTTCTTCAATTCCTTTAGCTTCTGAACCTTCCCACCCTCTTTGTACTTGTTGTTCATGATCTTCAATATTTGTAACCTCCGAGGTGACATGATTAACTTAATTTATGTACTTTTAAATATGATCTCATTTCATAGCTTACATCAATTGACTTATGACGTACTCTCACATACGAGACGATGGGGTGTATCATCATTCCCCCTTTTGGAACATTCGTCCTCGAATGTTGATTGATGCGCTTATCAGTTTCATAACCTATAGCTCTTATGAATAATATAGTACTTTCCTTGACATCTAGGCAACTATTATGTGAATAAATCTGAAGGCCAGGGCATTCCCCCCTTTTAGGCGTTTTTCTCACACCACGACTTATTGTCCGAATTCTTCCAATATTGTAACTGTTGCGACCTTCTGTCATGTAGCCTGTACAACTTTTTCCTTGTATGTGCGCCTATGAGACTCTTCTGTCTTTTTTCCTCCATTTTTTAGCCAATCTCTAAGACTCTTCTTGGAAACATATACAAAACTATGACAAGTTGTTCCTTCCAGGATATATAGGTGTACTGAAGTTCTTCGCTCGGTACTTTGTCAAACTTACAACTGTTGCTATATCTTGTTTTGTAGACTTGTATATCTATCCTTATGGTTTTACTACATCTAGGTAGGTTATACTATACCATAACACTTACTTCGGTTTATTATTATCGAGGTTTGCTCCCCAACTCCATGTTACTCTCTCACTGCTTATCCTATATGTATAAATATAAGTCCATTAGTTCTTCCTCTTTACTGTTCCTCCTAAGAATAACGACCTAATCTCATCTCATACTTTGAAATTTTTTTTCCATTGTTGATTCACCTTATGTTGATCTATAATCTACCACTGATAACTTAAAACCTCTTACGTAATACATTATCGTTAGGGCTCATGTCATATCGGGGAACATCTGAAGTCATTTGCCTGATCTCCCTACGGATGATACAATACTTCATTAACCATATTTCATAGCATCCCAACGTGATTCACCTTATGGGGCTATTTTAATCCCGTACAATTCATGCAATCCCTTTTCTTTGAATCATTACCCAATAAAATGCCTAAACGTCATCCTCTTATCTATAACAATTACACCCTTATTCTACCACTGGGGCAGCATTCCATCTCTTCTAAATTCTCCTAATCTTAAACTCCCCTGAGTTCACTCATGCTATACTGAGCTTTTTATAACTTTATGGAAATCATCATCTCTCTTGTTGTGATGGGTGTAATCCCGAGGACTTACCTATTCTTGTCACCTTCTCACCCACCTTTTGTTATCCTTACTCCTTTCTAGCTAAAACCTTGTCGCTCCACAATACTTTAGCTTGCAACCTACATATATCTATTTATACTACTCGCAACCTTACTTTAACTTGCTAGCACCGTAGCTTTCCTTTTGTTATTCTGGAACCTCAAGTGATACATCATATCATCTCTAACTCTTCTTTACTCTCTTAACTAGACCTCTCTGTATCTGGAAACCACAGGCCAGAAAATATCCAACTGATGACACCACTATCATATGCGGATACTGAATCACAATGCTTCTAACCCTATATTTGAAGTCTGGACTATTCACAACCTTCTGCACTCGAATATCTCGTACCTTCTTCA
This sequence comes from Nicotiana knightiana, assembly GCA_005239525.1. NCBI lineage: Eukaryota > Viridiplantae > Streptophyta > Magnoliopsida > Solanales > Solanaceae > Nicotiana > Nicotiana knightiana. The sequence goes on along the minus strand of ML417250.1, from coordinate 27,558 downwards.
CCCTTACCTTACTTACCATAGCATCGTATTTTTTTTGTCTCTTTCATAACTACCCCTCAACATAGGTCGAATTCACATAAACAACTTGAAGCTCTACTAGAATACTTGCACCTCTGGTGCATATACAATCCAGTGGGAGCTTCATACTTACTCCTTATGAAGCTGGTACTTTTATAACTAGCTTTACCATAGAGCCGTTATAGAATATGATTGTTTTACATCTCTCTTGTACCTCTGATATTAAGAGTGATTCTACAATGTACTGAATCACAATTTCTATACTCATTGGGGTCTAATAATCAGACTCTTAATTCATTTAACTGATGTAACTCTTTAGTTTCCTCTTCTATCTTAGCCTTTAAGTAGGCTTACTTTATCTTCTGATCTGCGGCTCAGGATATTAGTTATTACTTTAGCCCCTCGTGGACGCTATGGAGCATTCATAATATAATCTTATAACAATTCAAGCCTTTGTCTGTGAGGTGGACTCAATTCTTTCTTTTAACTTATACTAGGGTCTCCTAGAGCTGTAGGAATGTCAACATATATGTTTCATGGATAATACTCTGAAATCTTATGAGCATTCAGAACGTAACTAACTCTGGATTATAGATCGAATAATACCTTTCGTGCCTTCTCAGTTCTCATTAAAAGTAAGCAATTACCCTTCTTGGTCATTCTGCCACTTGTTGCATGAATACCCTGCTCATCTTAGTGCCCACATATATTGGAATTTTGAGAAACTCATATGATCTCGAATATTATTTTGGATTTTACTTCTCGTTCCTTAGTCACGATAGGTGCCCCTTTATTATGGAGTGCATACAATAATATAGTGAGTCTGCTATTACAAGACCATTTCTTCTTTAGGTCACTATGCTTATGTTGAAGCCTTCTTCCTTATTTCTTCAGCTAGTCTTTCGTTGCAGTGCTTAGGGAAGAGCCTCTGACTCTTGTAAAGCTGCAGGTTTATTACATTGTATACCTTACGGTATTTGTGATGTTCTTAGTCACCTATCATTATCCTTAGTTACTTACCTCCGCGCCCTTGTGCTCGTAGGGTTGCTTCTGAATTGAAATTTTAGTTGTCTCTCTAGTGGAACTCTCTTTTATTCCCGTAACACTTATAATGTACCTTTAACAACCCCAACTCCTGTCTGAATATTTCTCAAGGATTACGATGTCATATCTGTGAGGCTGAATGTCTTGTGCTGGTTTTCACTACGTTTATCTTGCATGATCTGCTGCTTTATCTGAGACCTCTTGTCTAGCAATAACTAGGCTCTTTCTAGACCAACTACTAACTACTCTTCAGTTCATGCTCATATCTATATTTTGTGTAACCTCTCTTGGGTTATTTTTCTGTCTTAACTTGCCTTTCGCACTGGCTCCTAACGATCAAGTGTCCATTCCTACTTATTTATCAATATCATCGAGTGCGAAACCCTTATTGATTCTCCCATGCGTCATGCTTGCATAATGTTCTGGTAGGATCTAAATAAATAAAATCTCATTCCTTTCACCTTTTTCCGCATTCTTCTTTTACCATTCGATAGTTACCTCTTCATCTTTGGCATTATTTTTAACATCTTCACTGGCATATTACTCGCCTTGCGGTAACCCTTCTACACCATGGATAATTGAATTTCTTACGCACAAGGGTGACTCCTGGTGTAACTGGCACATTTAGTCCCTTAAGCTTAACTCTACTCATAGTGCTTGCTTTAGGGAAACGTCTTCGTGAATGACCTTTAAAGGTTATTCTTCTATTGTTCATTCTATTATTGTCGAAACACGATCTCTGAAACGATGCCGACTATTACCAATTCCACTGATCCCTAATTCATGTTCGATTTCTTTTTTTTTTCTTGTTTACTATTCCATACTAATTTCTATTACTCGGGGGTCTAACTTTTCCTTCTGGTAATCACGTTGGACTTAGAAACTGATTTCTCGAAATGAGGATATGACTTTAGGGCTTATACTTTTATTGTCTCAAGGCATGTCTCCTCTTATCTTTTCCTTCACTTGACTATAGACTCTGTCATCCTGTCATATTTTGATTTACCGTTATCACTCATTTATCACATCTTACTCATAATGATTCATTTACTCTCTTCTTATTCTCCTGATAATATCTCTGTCTATTACCTTATTCTACAAACTTCAACAAAATAGTCTTTCGCTTTTAGATCCCCTTGCACCATCTCACTGGCCCTTGGGTCGACTAACATTCTCTCTTTACTAGGGGTATGAGTCATACTAAGGTAAATATTCCCCCTTCTAGGATTCCAGTGCCTATCTTCTGAACTTTCTAAGCATTCTAGTATTCATATCTGACTGTATTATTATAGAGTGCACCATCTGGCTATCTCTCAATGAGAACTATTACCATGTCCTGCACTACCCTTCAAAAATGTTAGATAATTATAACAATCCATCCACAATTTTGGGTTACTCTAACCTTAGCTAGACCCTGATATCCTATCCTTCTCTTGATATATGTTAGCTCCCATAGGGCATAATTGAGATGGGTATGGTCAATTGTAGATATCTTTGTTACTGTTGAAAGAAACTCAAAATGCTTATATTTATCTGCCTGAATTATAAATATTGATAATCTTTATTAACTAGTTACCTCGTACCCTTCTTCACCTTCCTTGTTTTAGTTGCTGAAACTTGTGCCTACCTTTCGATTCTCTTAATCATTTTTACCATACGAATGGATTGATATTCTTGCCTTAGGGCTCCTTATCAAGAAGCTTATAGATCTTAGTACACACATGATCTGCTGAAGACCTCATATTTACTCATCATAAGCATGATGCAAAATCGAGTTCCTCTGATTCAAGTCTTCCACAACCATATTCAATCTCTTACCAACTTTCTTTGTAGATGTAAGCATCATTGTATTATGTATAATAGAATTTAGGAGTTTGATTTTTTACAACTGAGCTCTACAACACGATCTAGAGTAAAGAAGAAAGAGTGATAGTCCTAAATGCTCTGTAGCCTCCTTCTTATAAGTGTGGTGCACAACACACCCATAAACAAGACTCTACTAGACACGGCATGTAGATCCCTAGGACAGAACTGCTCTGATACCACTTTTTTCATGACCCAAACCGGAGGCTGCGACGGGAACCCGGTACTTTACTCAACCGAGTACCAACGTAACATATCTTTCTTATCGTACTACCATGGGTAAATGTGCCAAAAGGGTCATCATGATATAACCGAAATAAATCATAAGGAAATGCTAGACATAGGACGACCTAACATCATATAGAAACTTATACATGTGACATACGAGCCTATAAGGCTGACATAATCATTTGTAAACTCAAAACATAGGCCGACAAGGCCATACAAATATACATGTACCTGACATCTGTCTACAAGCCTCTAAGAGTACATAAACATCATAAAGGTCAGGACAGGGCCCCGCCATACCAGTCAATACATGTC